>JAVQJG010122617.1:0-10586 GCA_036024015.1 Craterocephalus amniculus
ATGTAGCCAGAGATATCGGGAGCTTTTCGTTTTCAGGAAATTCCCATAAAGTGATGAACGGGGCCCGGTCAAAAAAGTCCACAAAAACTTGGCAATATTCCACCATACTGCTCGTCCAATGTAATCCAAGGGTTCTCAGTGGGCAACGTCCATAATTTACTCGAAACGACTTCATTTAGTATATATTTTTTAGCATAAACCGTAGCATGTTTTACAGTAGTTCCTGGATGACGTCACCAAAGTATGGTGGCCACGGTAGACCAAACCATACGGGAGTGCTTGCAGAGACAGGGTCTGTAAGCACTTCCAGAGTGTTATTCAGCATGAGGGTGAGTACAAAATGAAGGCACATCATTCTGAGGGCGGAGTATTCCTTTAATATTTCATTAAAAAATAATAATAATAAATGTATGTCTTAAAAATTTTTGCAGGGCAAAAAAGAACATTATCCATGCACATGCACAGTATGTCCCCTCTTACAGTCACTTTTATCATTAACAAGAAGCCATCAGAAAGCACAGACCTCTATCAAGTCCTTGTAAATGGACAAACCAACACCGCTGAATGCATATTATGTGGAAATAATGTGGAAAAAGGAATGTACTTATAGTGCTTTTTAAGTATTTATACCACTCAAAGTGCTTTGTACTACATATCACACACTTTCAAACAGCACTTCCATTTTTTGTTATACTAAGTGCTTTTAACCTATCACACTTATAGCCCGACTGACACATGGGAGGCAACGTGGATTTCAGTGTCTTCCACAAGGACACTTCAGGATGGAGTTATGGGAATAATCCATTGAATTGCCATTTTGTTGCTATTCCTCCTGAGGTACAGCTGCTCATGTGCTGATCTTGTCATTTCTAGAAAGTGTATCCCTCATTGGCCACTAAGGAACAATTACCAAAAGCACTCAACAGGTCTTACCTTAACTTGTTCACACAGCTCTGTTAGACGGGCCTCCAGGTCGAGTTGTTCTAGGAAGGCAGAGTTATTGTGAGCTGTCATGTAAATGCAGATACAGATACATTTCAAAGAATCTGTAAGGTACTCTGCGACAGAAAGTTGAGTTAGATAGCACAGGTGTCAGCATCTACAGTATTTCTACATGACCAGAGAAAGTAAACAAAGTTTAAGCACCACAGTGATGGGATATTCAGTGAGTGATCCCAAGGCCTTGTTATAAAGATGGAAAGAAAAGATGAGTATACTGTATATGCAGCAGTGAAAGATAAGATGACAGCAGTTTAAACTTGTCGTCTTTGGAAAGTGGGTCAAAGAGGGCGTGCTGTTTTCTTCATGAAGGAAACTGAAGTGAAGAGGAAAAAGGAGAGAAAGTTGATCTGTGGTACTGTAAGGGTTGGGACATACCTATGTAGACGTGCCTTTGGCCTCGGGGATAGGGTCTTCTGAGAACTCTCTCATATAGGACTTGCATGCTGGGCTTGGCTAGTAAAATTGCACATATAGGCATGTTTAACCTTTTCTTTTAATTATTTGATCTTGCATGTTGGGTTAGTACCTGCCCACTAGTATGTATTAGCTTTGGCAATAGTTCAGCTTGACAGTTTGGTTTTAGTCGACTGGTTAGAAGACTTCTCTACTGAGAGTAGCCATCACTTTGTAAGCATAATGAACTGAGATTAGTTCAATTAAGTTTCCTAAAGTGTTTGCTGTTGGCTGTTTGAAGGGCACATTATGGTGATGTAAAGGGATAAAATGAGATGACATGAGATCACATTATTTTCAAAAAACAAAAATCTTAAAAAAACAATCCAATGAAACTAGAAAAATAAACAGCTAAAGGAAATAACTCTTTGTTGTGTTAGCAAACCAGGTGTTTAGAATATGCCATTACTTTAAGCTGATTCAAAGCCATACTGCGGCATACTGTACCTAGTTCCATACGCTGGGAGGAGGGCAGGTCCTTAGTAATAGAGGTGAAGTAATCAAACAGACCCTGGTAGGCTAATAGCAGGTTGGAGCAAAGGTTATGGTGCAGATTGATGGCATGCTGCAGACAGTTGTCAGAAACCAGGAAGGTCCTCCCCTAAATGGTCATAAAAGACAGCGATTATAAACAAGGAGTCCGAGAATGTACATCTTCACCAATCATAAATATAAAGAAAAACAAATCCTGAATCAACATACGGACGCAGATCTACATTAAAAGGTAATTACTTCTGAGCTAGGCCATGCATCCGCTACTGTGAAGACTTCCAAGCTTATCCATCAAAGCTAACATGCTAACAAACAGGTTTTGAATTAATCAACAAGGCAAAAAAGGCATAAATAATATTGTGGTGAACAGTACAGTTGTTGGCCTTTGTTCACTACAAGAAAAAGCAGCTTTCAAACAAAGCACCATGTTTTTTTTAAGGTTTATGCCTATTTTAAGTTGAATTGACTTAAATAATGTGTACCAGACTTATGCTGCTAGCATTGGCCACAAATAAAGAGAATGTGTCTCATAGCATTCTGACTTGAGATTGATAGGGGACGTTAAAACAATCCCTTTGTTGAAATCAACCCAGCAACTTAGCCACAGAATTATAGCATAAAGAGGGAAAACTGTCCACTTAACATGTGTGTTGAATTTACAGAATTTCTGTACATCATTTTATCATCCATTTCAAATGTAAAACCTTTTTCTTGTTTTTGCCAGAAGTCATTAATTTAACATTGGGTGGAGGCACAATTACAGCATGCTCTGCAGCTCTCAATTAGCTTAACCATCTTACCGATGTATTTCATTCGCAGCTTTTGTGGCAACGTATACACTTGACTAAAAGGTGACCAAAAGTAATTCTCAATCTATTTATTGGTGATACATCAAGAAGTGATGGAATGTTGCTTTCCTGCCCAAATGAATCTGCCACAATTATGCTACTACATTTCAAAAGGAAGCTCTCACTGTCTGCCTTTCTGTGTCAATTTACTCATGACCAAACATGGCTGTGGTCCAATAGGTCCCTCTTCTCCAGCCTGACATGTGAATCTGACCGTCTTGACATTTCTCCCACACGCTTCAAATGAAAATAGGTGTGAGAGAACTGGTAAAATCTCAGGTCCATGTTCCTTTTTTTCTTAAAGCTTATTTGACCCTATGTGTAGAACAACCAGGTTTTAAGTGAATGTATTTTGTTGTCAATGGCAGTCATTTAAGTATTTGACCAAATTTAATGGTAAAATGATAACAAAAACTGGCATCTATAATGACAAAGATTTGAAAATACTCTAAATACTTTCTATAAAAGGGGTCCACTTACATCTGGTGACACTTGCTTGACATAAGTGCCTCCAAACACCACATTTTCCAGAGGTGGGATGACTGAGTCTTTGCTCTGTGCTGGTGTATTTCGATTAAGCCATGTGCTTTTCACAGGCCGAGGAAAACTGGGAAAGCACGTTAAAATCAAACTGAGGTGATCAAAAAGTGATTCTTCAAAATGTGATCATACTATGTTAATTCACACTTAACTCAAAACACAATTATCCCCCTCCCCTATTATTATTCCCCTAATATTCAATGAAAAATAAAATAGCTGCTTGTCTGACCTGATAAGAGGCTGATGTAGTGCCACAAGAGAGGCGTGGATAGCTACAGAGATGACAGACAGGTGGAAATAGTCAAACATGACATTGATGTGCTGGTGAATGCCTCGCTGTAGGCTAAAGTGCAGACGAATTGTGCGGCCGCTGATGTTCTGTAGAGAGCTTGAATCATCTGGCCTGAGGACAGAAAGACAGGGATCTAAGTAATTTTTAATTCTAAAATTTATATAACCGTGAATGCAGTTAAAATGTTTCAACACCTACGTGTAATCACCATCTGTGAAATACAAATCCAGTAAGAGCTGAAAATCCATGTCATTAAGGGACTCTTCCACCTGAAGATTGTGAAAAACAGTGAGAACTGTCAATTTCAAGATTAATATGCAAGTAGTTGATGCCTTGTGATGATCTGAAAGTTTCATAAATCCTTATCAAGAAGTGTTTATGCATCAAGTCTAAAAATCCTGTAATAAATAAGCTTTCTGTCTTATTGGTTTTTTGGTTTTCAACCGTCTTAGCACCGGGTCCTGGCTCTCAAAACTGCTTCTGTCCTGACAACAACACTTCCTGGGCCAGAGTTGGAACCGGCTCATGTAGCGGCTGGGGGCCGGGCTACCTGGCCACAATGAAACATGCCGACACCGGTCCAGCGTCTCCATACCAGGAAATGGAAAACAAATACATAAAACCGGGTCGCAGGAGGAAACCCAGCGTTTCTTTTTCCACTCGGTCCTCTGTAGAAATCAAAAATAAACTGTTTGGCGCCAAAGCTCGTCTCTGAGCAGCAACAGAGGAAGACGTTGCAGCCGCTACGAACGTAGCATCGACCAGCTGTCTGTTCAAGGAAGATTTACGGGACTAGAATAGAAACTGGCAGTGGTAACTGCCGATCCCTAAAATCAGCGTTAATTATTATATTCTGTTGTTGTAAACAGGCCGACAACCCAAACGCAGCGTCTTGGAAAAAAAAATTACGTAATGACGCAGCACCGGCGGCTCTTTCAGTGGAAAACAAAACCAGTTCTTCGGAAGCACCAGAGTTTAAGCAACTAAGCACTGGCTCTGGCACCAGCACAAGCACCAGCTCCATGTTGGTGGAAATGAGGTAACAAAGAGACACCTGTTGTTAATAAAAAAAAAAGTGTCTCAGCCATAAATTTGGAATAGTGGAAGCTCCACATTATTAAACACACAATCTAATGAAAGCATTTCTTACAGAGATATTAAAGGCCATTCCACAACCAATGGAATATTTATCCAAATAATTTGCACAATGATCAATTTTGATCGAATCACTTACATGTCAGTGGCAACTTTTAAAATACTGGTGAAATTAGCTCTAGTAATTTTGCAGATTGAGGTGAATTCCTAAAAAATATTTGTACCTGACAAATACACAATCGACCAGTCGGAGAAAGCATGTTTGCACCAGAACCGACAGCTATGCAAGAGTCACTTTTTTACTTCATTCAAACTTTATATCACTATCACAATACACAGCGAGAAAAAAATAACGACAATTATATTCCACAACAATTTTTTCCTTTTCTTTTGCCTGCATGTCGGCACAATACTGTTGTTATCTGATGTTGAATGCGTGCCTGTTTTCGCCACCTTGTAAGTTTTGCTTAAAACCTTAACCATTCATAGGCAATTTTTCATTTTACATAGATAAAACATCGCTATTTCACCAGTTTGTGTTGTTTATTAGTCCTGATGTGTGGTATGGCCTTTACCCTGAGCTTAAACTAATAAATGACTGGATTAATCCACTTGAGTAATTTGGCAGTTTTGTCATCTCTTTAGAAGGATCACCAGACTGGGTCTATATAAATGCAAAACATTGTCCCAAAAGCTGTAGTCCAAGATCCCACACTTATTACTTAATTTTCTATTTCATACAGTATGAAACTTTCTGGGACGGAATAGAAAGAATACGCTGAAAAGAACATAGAACATCATTAAAGAAAACCTGTAAAGCTTGACAATATTCTGCTGGCATCAAAATGAAGATAGGAAACTGAAATACGATATTGGCAAACACTTCAACCATTGATTTCAACTGGATCAGACTAATCCCCAGTAAAGGCAACACCCCTTTCCTAAACCTACCTTCTTCTCATCCAGCAACATCATCACTTTGAAGAGAAGGACATCATTGACCACAACCTCTTCGTTCTTATAAAGGATTTGGAAAGTTTTGCTGCAGATGACGTCATCTTGGACTGAAGCAGGGAATGCCAGATCAGAGCCTACACAAAAACCAATATGTCTGTCTTAGAAGAAATTATGTTTGCAAAAGCAATGTCTGTGATTAGCAGAGAGTAGCTGTGCCTTTTTAACTTACTTGAGCATTAATATAGGAGGTAAAAAGGGGAAATAAAACACTATAGCAGTAGCAGCACACTTTCTTAAAGTTCCTGTTTTTTCATCCTGTTTTTCAAGAAATAATAGTCTTCTTTGTGTGAAAGAAGAAATGCAGGTTGAGGAGTAAGCACAGAGCCTTAGAGAAATGCTGAGAGTTGCCTTGTGAGACAAATCAGTGACCTACAGAGACAGATTGGTAGATAGATGCGCACAAAAAGAACCTGAGTTCTAAAATCTAACCAAATAAAATTTTGACATATATATATATATATATATATATATATATATATATATCGTGCATTTCCTTAAAATTTATCTTACCTCCTGGATGAAGTAGACTGGCCTCAACTTTGTGAGGAACACGAGGGGGCACCTTAAGACTGGCACGCATTTGGTAGAACCTTTAAAAGGGAACAAATCATTTTAAACGATCATAAGCACAAAAAGCCTAAACTAAAACATTAGTAGCAGGTCTGCAAAAGGGAAACAAACTACACCAGTTAGACACAAGTGCCTGTACTTGTAAAAGGACACTACAGCTCTCATAAATGAATAATGAGCACTTTCTTTTTGTAGCCACTCATGTAGTAAATCTAAGCTCTCAAAGCAGTGATGACTCAGAAACACCAAGCAGGAGTTTTTATCACAGTACAGCAGGGTAGCATTACACTGATGCTATAAAAAATTTTCTGGATTTCAAAGACTATGACTATTACAGCGGTTTCCTGCTACAGTAAGTTTTCTGTTAAACCGGGTAAATGGACTGCATTTCTGCAGTATTTTTACGAGTTCTATTGACCATTCTAGTGTTATTTTATTATTTTGATTCAATTCCTCACCATTACTGCACTTTTCATTCATATATTTTTCATAAAAACACTCACTGAACACACTGGAGGCATTTATGGGGTTCAGTGTTCAAACTAAGGAGACTAGAAATTGTGTACTGGAGAAACCAGGGATCAAACCAACAATCACATGATCAACTTTAACAGCTGAGTTAGCAACAAATGCTGAATATAAAGTGTTCAGTGACTGGTCTATCAGTATTAGCACCAATAAAAAGTCCAACACATAGATACAGTACTTTAGTTAAAACATCCATCTTTCATAACTTTGTGTAATATTAGCTTTTTCTACTCAATAAACAAAAATACCACAGGTTTTTAAAATCCAATATAGCACAAAGTAGAGTACATAGTCTGTGAAATCCGAAATGTTATTTTGTTGTACCACCATAAACTAACCTTTGCTCTGCAATAACTATGAAACATTTGCAGGGAAAGAATTTGATGACACTGACTAAATGTTATGAACGATATCACCTTTCCGAAGACACATGTTTCTGTTTCAATTAACCATTAATAGTTTTATTATTCTACAAGCCCTGCAGCAGTCTAGTTATCATGCACATTCAAATAAAGCGAGTCAGAGAAGAGCAGTTTGAACTCCTGTTTATCTGTGGTACAGGTCATTGTATTTCAAAGTGTCCTTTAGGTTCTGCCAGAGCACCCTGTAAAAACTGGGAAAATCTTGGATATTTATTCCTGAATTTCTTTCTTACCGTTAAGATGAAGTACTTAATTGGTTTTGCTAAATAGAAGGGTTTGGCATGTCTTCCAATGACAGCTTTTGGAAATGGGCAGACATTTTCAAAAGCTCCTGACTTTCAAAAACAAAATTTGAAAATCAATGACATCAATCCATGACTTCAAGTTGCACTGGTTGGTAAATGAGAGTCACAGTTGTTGACAGCTGTCACACCAAATACCAGCACATATGAGTACGTACAGCAATCCAGAGGTTTCCTGGTCACAACCTAAGAGCTTTTGTCTTGACAAGATAAAATCTTTTGCAATTATGATCTTCCAAACCTCTTGCTTCAGAAATGAGAAGCGGCCATTATTACTACATAGAAACAGAAAATGTACAGAAGAAAAAAGTGAAAGCAACCTATAGCTGCTTACTGTTGTTTAAAAAGTGAGCATTTCTGAGTCTCCGGAAGTCTTAACGTGACTGTGAGACAGAACTCACCCTCTTTGGAACAGGTCCACATTGTAGAACTTGTGGAGCTCCACAGAGAACTCCACTGTGGCCTGGACTTCAGCCATGTTGGTCTCTACATGCAGCTGTGCCTTACATCATCTAGGATACATCTGTGTGCCTGCAATTTCAAGCAAAAAAAAAATTAGCTACAAGAATCTCAAAAAAAAGAAAGAAAAGAAAATTCAGGGTGAAATTATTATCATTATTTTTTTCACTTTTCTACAACAGTTTTTTGTCTTTAGTAGTTTAATAAGTACAGTGTAAGAACTGTAATGAAACCAAATATCTAACTAAATAAAAGCTTTACACAATGTAAAAAAATCAAGGGGACATCAGCTAAAATAATAGGTAACGGATAGATAACGAATATGTATGAGTGTAGTGTTATTTTTCGCCATTTATCGCAATGTGCTAGTATGGGTGTAATTGGTTAATAACCCAGACAATTATGGTATTTGGCAGTGGAATGGAAAACACCATTAATAACACTGCACAAACAGGCCTGAAATACAACATGACCCCAGAAATAAACACAGATATCCATGTATTTATTACGAGCACTTTTAGCACAAGATGTATTCAGACCTAATTAAAGAAAAGGCCATCCAGATAATTTGGGACATAGCTGAGGCAAAATAAATCTGTCAAAAACATTTATACAGACGCTGCCTAAATTAGTCATGTAAGAAATTCATAAATCATCTAGTGGGCAACGACGTGACATTGTCTTCATGCCTATGAAAACCACCAGACACAAAAATCCCCTATGTATTTGACCTGGACCAAAATATCTAATATAGTCAAATGAATATCAGGAAAAGATGCAACTTTGCATCCAATCCTGGAAAAAAATTATCTATAAGTGCAGTTAAATAAAAGCAAAAAATAAACTGGAGACAAAACATCATGTACTGTAAGCCATAGATGTAAAATCATTTTAGGCGTTCAGTTTTCCTCCATCACAAGTGATACTTTTGAAAGACAATTCATGAATGTAGTTAAATTACCAAAGCATGCACCGTCAATTTAAAAAAAGAAATTACATAAAATCCATGACAGAAATTTTTGTTATAGCTCATTTTGAACCAAGCTCCAAGACCTACAATAATTTCAAGGAAAATAAAGGACACGTTTGTCCTGTACAACAGTACATAGTACTGTACCTTATTCAGCATTGTGTAAATGTTTACACAAAAGAATCTACAATGAACTGTCAATAAATATGAACCACTAATATTTGAGTTACATTATGATTTCATGACTTCATGGAGGACATCAATTTTTGGGTTGTGGTAGCAGCAGGTTTATCAAGTTAGTCTCCTGTTAACAACTAAGGATATGACTCTTTATTATATGACAGCTGTTACTAGTGATACAATAAGTGCTTAAGTAGGGCGTTGACTTGTGCAGAGATAATGCTGTCAATGAACTAGTAGCATAACCCTACAAGGAGTTTCCTGCATTTGTTACACATCCACTCAAATGTTACTTTCTAAAAAGAAAAGTAACCTATTCAACTTACACAATCGTAAGAGACGAGCAAGTTTTAGCTCAACTGTGCCTGCCCAATACAATTCACGACTAAAAACTGGTAAATAGTTATAAGTTATTGGCTACACCATTTAGTAAATGTCAAATGAGAATTTGAAATCAATATTACAAATCGTCAACATGAAAACACCCTGTACATACAATGGCACCACCGAATTTTTCAAGAGGTGTCTTAATAAATGTATATGACAAAATTAATATGCTTTTACGGTACCAATAAATCCTTTTCAGTACCCAGCATCTGATGGGTCTCATTATTTTGTGATATATGCGATGCTAACGAGTAAATGTAACTGTCACGTAGTTCCTAAACCAAAGTAAAACTAAAACAAAGTCCCGACAAGAAACCAAGTTGACAAGACGTTTAGTAATCGGCGGTAGTTTCCCTGTTTTAGAAGATTTTGGGGTTTTCAAGCTATTACTAAAGTGAGTGTTGTGACATACAGTATAGGTTTCTGACTGGTGGGCACAATCTCTGCAGAGGTATCTTTTCCATTCGGGTACAAATGTGAAACGAACAAAACATATTTATTAAGGCCCACAGGTACGCAGGAACGAATCACTAATGATACCAAAATACGTATATAGACTGTAAAAAAACAACAATTTTTTTTGATAGCTAGTTTGTTAAAGCTGTCAGTTAATGCTAGCCACCCAACGAACAGTTGACACCAGATAACACTAGCCGCGCAGTAAAGCTAACAGTACTCACCATTGCGTTGGCAAGCTAACATTAGCCCGCTAACCAGCGTTAGCTCCAAATTCAGTGTTCTTGTTGTCTTTTGAGTAAGGAGTGCTGACAAAAAACACTTCTTGACGTACCGATTCACGTCCTTCTCTGGTAAAGTATATGGGATAAAAGGTCTTAAAACTGACAACAAAGTCGGCTGGGCATGTAGCCGTCTGGCTGAGCTGTTTGCTAGGCAAATCCAGCTAACTGTGCTCAATCTGAGTAGCTGACAGCAGGCACCGCTCCAGCTGCTCACTGATGAGCATTCAACTGTGAGTAACTGCGCATAACACAAGCGCAGCTGACGCAGTGCAAAATTTTTGCGTGTAAA
>JAVQJG010122628.1:0-11602 GCA_036024015.1 Craterocephalus amniculus
TACAACTAGTAACTAGAACTAAGCACAAAGAAGGCAAAGGCAGAGTCTCTTGTTGACCACATGGTGGTGACAAAGTGAACCTGTTAACTGAGTGTACATATCTTCAGACCTAAACAAAAATTCTAGTTTTAATTTGCACTTTAAATGCTGAAAAGAAAATTTTATCAAAAACGTTGTCACTTCTTATCCCAATCCTTATGTTGTCACAGTTCTTACATGTGAACTGGGAAATAAACACATTTTTAAAATCAGATAAGTAAAGTAGAATAAAGAATTAAGGTGAGCCTCTTGGCAATTCAAATTTATTCGGAACAACACCATCGTTCTGTCATCATGATGCTGGACAGGACAAGCTGAAAACAAACAATAAAAAACATAAAACTTAAATTCTTGGTTGTTGCCAGTTAGCCGTAATATAAAGCTGAATTAAATTATTAGTAATTTTGTGTAACATTTTAGTAATGTTAAACCAAAACAAGTTTTATCTGTGAAAATAGACTAAATCTTTCTTAAACCTGTGAGTGTTGTGTGTTGAAGGCAAGGACAAGATGCAGGAAAAGTTGTGGTTTGCAGATATGAGGGCCCCTTCCATTCTGATTTTGTATCCGCTGTAAACATTTGCACATATTTCTAATACATTCACATGCTTTTAAATAGAGAGCTTAGCTGCGCACCAAGACACAGGAAGTGGCTTTTTTTTCCATGCCTCTGTTAACAGACACACAAGCCATCCGATACCACTGAAACTGTTTTCTATATGTACAATAGCCACCAAAGGTGGCCATCTGTCACGTACGGAAAAAAATGAAGTACAGTTCTGCAAGTCTTTGCCTTTAAGATGAGACACTTACACCTGGGTTTACTTTGTGCAACACTTGGTTCCAGCAACTGAAACAGAAACTCACACCTCTAACCTCACTGTCCCCTGCAAACATCTGCTCATTTTTAAGTTCACTATTAAAATGTTAAGAGACTTAAGATGGGAACAGAATAGTGTACTGGGTATGTAAGTACATGTATGTGTGTCTTTCAGCTCCAGTGTCTAAACCAGCCGTGTCTCAGACATGTTTGTCTGCAGAGGAGATGGCAGTCAGCTGCTCAGCTGATGGAGATGAAGCAGAATTCACTTTGTCTTTGGACAACAATGAGCTGATGAGGACCAGATCTGGCAGATCAGAAGATCCAACAGGTTCATATGTTACCAGTAATATAGCCTATAATGTTCAAAACCATGTCAGAAGACAGTTAATAAGTTAATAACCAATTACATGTTTCTACAGATGTCTCTTCTCCTTTGTTTGTTTTTCACATAATCAAACATCTCAAGAAAATAGAAAGGTGAGACATTTCACACTCACATTTCTGTGAAGTTGAATATGCAGTACAGTTGTGACACTACTTCTGAGAATTAACTAAGTTTAAGCAGAAACTATTTTACAGCTATTTTAAAAACCCAACAATAAATGAAAAAATAACACAAAAACAAAACATTAAGACCTTTTAAATTAAGTAAAACAGTCAAACAAACTAACAATATTTACTAGACTGAGTCCCATTCTCATGTGGGTGGAATAGGGGGGAAGGTTGACCTGACTGCCAAGGGCCCAGAGTAGGGAGAGGGCTCATTAACCCCTCCTTATTCAAACGTGGAGCAACACTCAACCTCTCCAAAGAGAGGAAGAATCAGATCCTGTTCAAGTGATGCGAGGCCTCTCATCACCCCTAAAACCAGCTACTGTACACAGGGTTGAGTCAGGGACCTTCAATAAGAATCAGGGTTTTCCCCAGAAAATTTTGAGATATTTTATTTAAGCAATCAGAAGCAAAGTACAAATTCAATCTGAAAAGAAAGGTACAAACGTACTCTTTTTACCTAAAGCTTGATAAACCGCTAGTGCCTTTTATCAACAAGTACAAAAGCCAAAAAGCTGAAAAGTCAAAACCTTAAAGGAGTTCAAAATCTAAAAAAAAAGGATAAGCTCTTCACAAAAAAGGAGGAAGAGCTTCTCCTCTGACTAGGCTGCTTTTATCAAGTCTATGTTAGTTTACTTCTCCTGTCTACCCTAATGTTGTCGTTATATATGTGTAGCTCCAGTCAGGAATCTGGCCTTTCTAAAGAGGTCATGTCAAAAGACCTGGCCTATGCTCTAACAGATTTTTTGATGCTAGAATCAGTATCATGTTTCTGAATCAGCATCTTTACTGCATCCTGCAGTAGTGCACAAGCTGTAACTAAAAAGGAGGAAGTTCAGTACGTCACTAATGACACAAAAAGCTGTCTAGCTAACTAGCTAAAGTTGTGAAATAATATTAGTCAACTCTGTCATTTTAGTTATTTCTGTAAAAAAAACAAGTCTTAGGCTGAATGTTTCTTTTGTGCATATATAAGCAACTTTTGTGCTTGTGGCATGTTTCATCCACTTTAAGACTTTTTAGTGGAATTTATGTCCAAATCGTATTTGTCTATCTTTATTTATTTCTGGTGTTGCATGATCACAATGATGCAAATGCAACTTCTTGTCCTGAGCAGTGTTGTGCAAGTAAAAAAAATGAAATTAGTATAAGAAGAAGAAAAAAAATGAAAAAGATAAGAAAAACTGAGATTGATATGGAGGGAAAGAAAACTACTTCCCCTTTTGTTGACGAGGAGTTGCTGCCGTTCTAAAGTCAGTCTTGTCAGTTAACTCAGTTTAATTCACTTTGTAACTTCCATCCATCCATCCATCCATCCATCCATCCATTTTCTGAACCTCTTAATCCAAGTGGGTCGCGGCTGTGCTGGAGCCTATCCCAGCTGTCAAGGGGTGAGAGGCGGGGTACACCCAGGACAGGTCGCCAGTCTGTCGCAGGGCCAACATGGAGAGACAGACAACTACTGATTATTTATCTACTTATATAATACCCATTGGTATTGCATTGCACATCATTAGAAATTCTGATTAATCACCTTCACAATGACGTGTAATTTGTAAGGATCATGTATGTGTGAAACGATGTGTTTAGTGCCGCCCGAAATCTGCCAAAATCCCTTGCAATATTTAGGCAAGAGTATTTACACTAGTTTCAAGTTTTGAGAAGAATGACTGGCATCTGAAAGGCTCCTGACTGATAGACAGAAATATTAGAATGAGATTCTGGAGCAAGGAGTGATCGCACTTGTTCAGAATCTGAGATACAACTCCATCCTCCATGATGCCCATGATGGATCATCATTGAGTACCTACCAACTATATGTGCTACTCATTCCACAGAAGTACAATGGTTATATGTTACACTTTGTTGATCAGGTTTTCTAATCATGTATGATATAACTACAGTTGGTATTGTTAGAGCAAATAAATAATCAAGTAAAAGTAATTCTAAACTTTTTGTGATAACTTTATCCATTTTTTTCATGTTTTTGGTCGTTATTATAATATCTTTTGCACATATGCTTGTTTCTATGTTATTTGTGTACCAAAATTCGGATATTGTGACAGCCTGAGAATTAAGTCTCTGACAAATAATAAGAATTCTGAAGTAATTTAAGAATAATACAACTTAAAGCGAAAATAATTTGAACAAGTGGTAGATGTTGCTCTGCCCAACTCACTCCTGCTGACTGCACAGATCCACCGGAGACATGATACCCGTGGCCTACTTTCTCAAAGGCAACCCGCTCTGTTTCCTCTACTTGCAGTCTGCTCCATGGCCTAAGAGTATCTAAGCATCAGTAAGCCACAAGGAAAGTGGATCAATCACTGTTCTATAATGATGAGTGAGTTGGGGCTGGAGAGCAAAAGTAAATGGTGCTACATAATGCAGCGCAATAACTTTTCATAACCGAAGACAGCCGCAAAAGGCTTGAAGCACAATAAGATGTTTACATAAACATAAAGGGAAGGATGCTGACTCTGTAGATTTGGTGGTCTAGGAGGGTGCGTTCAGTATGCTAAGGTATGATTTGCATTTGCCAGTGCATACTGTTTTTGCAACCATTAAACAAAAACCCCAAACAAGTCTTTTAAATAAGGGATGTGCCTACAGTATGCATAAGTTTGGTTTGGGTGCAGCAGCAAAAGCTGGACGGAAGATGAGACTGTTATCAGCAGCTGCTGTGACAATGGAGCCCCAGTGGTCAAAAGGACAGAGAAGTGCGATGGCTGGAGGAGGAATGCGAGCGAGTTGGGGGGAGGGGGAAGGTCTGCTGGGGGAATCAGCGATGGGGAAAATGGATGGAGGCGAGAGGGGTGGTCACTAATGGCCTGAAGACACAGCTGGCTGCAGATACCCAAGGACAGAGACACAGAAAGAGTGAGGTGCAGGCAGAAAGGGCGAGAGCGATAGCGATGTGTGGGGGGGGGGGTGATAAAAATAGAGAGGGGGAGAGAGTGCAAGAGAGGCGTCTCGTCATCGGGAGAGACGAGGGAGGGAAGGTTATTTTCTTGTCATGCCTTTTGCATCCGCTTGCCTGCCATGGTGAACATGAACCCACGAATACACACCCACCCACCCACACACACACACATGCGTGCGTGCACAAACACACACAGGGAGGCTGCCGCCATGCATGTCAATGAATTATCCATGGAACAATGGCGGCTCTTCATATTAACAAACATAAACGAGAAGACAAAGATAGAAGGCAGAGGGTAAAGCAGCATGAAATCCTCTGATTGCCTTCAATTCCAAACATTTATGACAATAATTACCATTTGATTACAGACTCTTAGATTATTCCTCAGTATTTTTCCTTAATGATGCACATTAAAGGTCATTAGATATTTTCATTTTCCAACGCACAAGCCTCGCTGACTGTTGTGTGTGGAAGCTGTTAATCAGTGAAAGTGCTCGTACCACAGTGCATTTCCTACATTACCCATAACCCCTGGATCCTCACACCATTGCACTTCAGCTGCTAACCTTGGCGATGACATTATGCACGCTGAATACATTAAGAAGGGGGAAAAAAGGCGCGTTGAATGTGGCTGGATGTGACGGCTTGATGAAACAGAAGTATGCAATTATGTGTCGTATCAGAGAGCGAGATGAGTGGAGAGTAAAAAAGAAAAAGGGGGGGAAAAAAAGAGCAGACCCAATTACGAAGTGCAACGGTGGTGAGGTTAGCATGCTGAAAGGGGGGGAGATGGTTGGTGTTAGACCAACAGATGTGAGCTGAAGATGTAGGAAGTGAAAAGATGCCGGGGTGAGAAGGAAGAGGTGTGTTGGATGCTGACGGCGTGGAAGCGATGGAAAGGCTGGAGCGGAGAGCTGGGACACAGAAAGGATGAAAGAGAGACACAGGCGTCTGCGCACACCAGCGAGAGAGAATGAGGGGAGCGAGTGCAGAGCATAAAAGGTTAAAGAAAAGGGGAGGGAGGGATGGGTAGGAGGAAGCGGAAGAGAAATGATGAAAGATGGAGGCTCTGGAGAAGATAAAGAGGGAGAACGGGAAACCTTAACGGCTGCAGAGCAAAAAGCAACTCTGAAAAATGGAGATGTTGCAGTGGAGTCACGGAGACACAAAGAGAGATGAGGAGAAATGCTTATCTTGATTGTGAGGCCTCACAACACACCTCACTTGTTTTAAAGGTGAAGCAAATAACTTGCATTTGCGATGTTGTCAAACGGGCAACCAAGAACCCCCTGAGGCAGCTGGTCTGTTATAGCTTCAGCAAATATTCCTCATTTGTATCTGAAGATTAGATTGATAAATGCTCTATTTCTTCTAGCTGAGGATAATATATAACTTTCTCATGATGAATAGCGTATCTGGTGTAGATCTGTGGCTTGTTTATATTTAGCTGAATTGAGTTATTGCTGGATTTGTTGAAAGTGTAGTCCTTGAAACATACTTCCAATACATTTGCTCTGAGTTTTATGGTTTACCTCAGCCAGACAACTTCACCAGATTATGAAACAGATTATTTTGAAAGTGAGTCAGAGATGCAGTCCGTTGGTCTTACCTTTTAGGAATTGGCTTATATGAGCACAGTGATCGTAAACTAGTATAAAACGGATCATAATGGATTTGTTTGTATTGAACTGGAGAGTGACTGCAAACGTGCCTTTAGATGACTTCATCATGAGTTTGTTCTGCAGGAAAAAAACCTGAGCTGAGTTGAATTTTACATTACATGAATCTTTCACGTGGTAAAAATAGTAACCCGACCACATTTTCCTGTCTCCAAAAACACAAATTATCAATTGCGTTTGGCAAGCATCTGGCACAAAAATGACACAATCAGGTTAATGCAAACCTGGTTAGGCCATGTGATTTAAAAAAAAAAGACTTCTGTACATTTTAGACACATGCACAGATGTATCTATTCCATGCTTTCCTTTGGGGATGGGTTTGCCTCCGTGTGTGTGTCTGTGTGTGTGCGCACCAAACAACATGAATAAATATGGCCACGGAGATAGCCCAGGGTTTGTTGACTGCTCTGATGTTTAAATTTGTGGAGTGGCTTCTCCCAGCAAAGCTTGTGACTCACTCCCTGATTTAAACGAACACCCTACAAGCAAAACTCAGTAAGCGTTAACCTATTCTAAATTAATGCCGAAGGCAAAACTGCTTAGGTAGCTGTGATCCGCTGCCAGCTCCAGCTAATCTTGCCACTCCGATGAGTGTTCAGGTTGTTTTTTTTTTTAAGAAGATCGATGAGGGCCAGAGCGTCCGACATTGCTTCATGCTAACAACACTGACACAGGTTTTTTATTAGCCAGCTAGGCTAATATATTCTAATGCATTCCCTGTTTTCTGCTTCTTTCCCAGCCAGGATATGTGCGTCCCGTCTGACTCACCAAGATCTCATCACAGATCTAGCTGGCAGTACAAAACCCTGTCACTGCCCTCCTCTCCTTAATCCATCCATCTTTCACTCCATCCCTCGCTCATCTCCTCTATCTCTGTCTGTGCTCCTCCTCTCTCCTGCTCTTTTTAGCATGCGTTGCTACGTGGCGTGTGTAGGTGACAATCCCCACATCTGCATGAGTCCATATGTGACCGTGTGTTTCTGTGTGTGTTCGCCACCTCAGATCAGAGAGCAGGCATGAAAGAGTGCGCCTGCATGTAAATCATGGCTTATGAGTGTGTGTTCGCATTGCAAGGAGGGACACAGTTGAGTGAATTGGAACTTGATCTTGATTTTGTTTGCATGCGCATGCATGCTGGCACAGACATAAGAGCAAACAGCGACTAACTCACGTCCGTGGTTGTACATAATAGATGTAATATGGTGTTAGAAAAGGATTATTTGTGCTATGTGTGTGTTTTGGAAGTGTAGAAGCACGTGTGCAGGTGTGTGATCGATCGCTCTGAGGGGATTTTCAGCAGTTTCTACCTTTCCTTCTTTGAGAAAAGCCTTCACACACATGATCCCTCACCAACAAAAGAGATGAAAGTTAGCCATCATGTTTTGCTCAGTGGAAATAGATTCTAACAAAGATAATCAGATTTTTTAAATTTGTCTGACGATTATTTGTCATTTGAGCATCAGGTAACTTTGTGGATCGTGTGGAAGATATGAGGATGTGTGTGTACTTACGTCCTGGCTACCATGGCTACGGCTCAGCCAGTCGATGGACATGTGTGTGAGAGATGTTATTAGCATCTCCCTCATATTTTTCTCTGCATGAGAACATCAGCAATTAGCCTGATCCCTGCCATGCCCCTGCTCAGCTCCCTCCATTTGGGTGACTGAACAGCACAACTTGAGATGCGGCCGCAGTCTAGATCACAAGTCCCCCTCTGACGTCTGTGCCATGATTGTCTTATTTATCTTCTGTTTTTTTTCTCCCCCCTTTGTGTTTGTTCCTTGTCTGGAACAGTTTGGTTGATTTAGCACAGCTCGCCATGTGAGTTGTGCACTGCTGGGTCCAGTCTCTGAGGGTATTTATTTCACGTGCCAAAACTTGACTAAGTTCTTAGCATTCGACATGTGTTTGATGTCTGAAGTGTGTGTATGTGTATTTGTATCCAAGGTCGTAGGGGCAGCTCGGATACTCGGATTTAAAAAAGAAAAAACCTCTTCTGCCCCTGCATCTACCTCCGCAGTGCTGCAACTTCTTCCTCAGTCATAGAGAGAAGAGGAAAGCAAACAAAAAGAAAGACAGATTAAAAGAAGGAACGCAAACAGAGACAAAACAGTGAGATACTGAGCAACAAATAAAAATAGTGATGGAGAATAAAAAACTGTTTGAAAGCAAGCTAAAAGAGTATCAGAGAGAGGGACTCCATTATTGCACTGACCATTGTTTTTGACATTGTCTTCCATCCTCATACCGACCCACCGTCCCCCTCATCTCTACAGAAACGCTGCTTTGTCTGCACCCAGCGGTATGTCAGCGCGGCCACTGTATGCAGATTTGGCAGCAGGCCTGTACCTACTTTCAGATCACACAAGCAGCGCTGCATTCATTGACTTCGCTCCCCGGTTAGCTTACTGTGTGGCGCTGGTTGCTATGGAAGCTAATTCACAGGCAGAGAACTCACTTTGTGTCCATAGTACAGAGGCAGTCAGGCAAATCATACACGAACAATGTGCAGCCGCGTACAGATGCATTATACCAAACACACACATACGCAACCTGGCAATGAATATTAGCTAAGGCTAATGTAGGCTACTCAGCGGATGTAAGTTTTTTTTTGCTTTTTTTTTAACAACACATAGATATGTTAAAGTTAAAAAAAAAAGAAGTATGTTCATGCATTGGAAACCTGTCTGATGAATGTATGCAGACACTTAATCTGCACATGATTATATGTGTGATAAACTGACGTAGCTTAGCAATTAAAAAAAACCAACATTCATGCAGGTGATTAAAAAAAGTTCAATTTAAGGTCCTTTAAGCAGTCTGCAAAGTCTTCAGCTCTCACCCCAGAGATTATTTGCCTCAGCAACCATAAATGTGTTTCTCCCTCTGTTCTGTATTTCCCGTACACATACGGCTGCTCATAGATTTTCTGGAAGAAAGCTAAAATGAGGTTGTGAGTTCTGCTATCTTTCCTGTAATCTTTTTTATCTTTCTTCCTTTGCCACTGTCCTAAATTTAGCAGTGATCAGCTGAATCATTGCTAAAATGGTAAAGAAATAAAAGAAAACTATTTTTATTGACTTGCACATTATTGTTTAGACAATGACTATGATCCGGCGAATGTGTGTTTTTCCATGTGTCATGTTCTGTTGTATTTCTTCCTCTTGGCTCTTTTATGGCTCTTCTCACTCTTTTTTCCTTAACGCTGCATTATGTAACTGCAGCAGCTGTTTGAAGTCACAAGGAGGAGGAGGATGGGGGGAGAAAACTTTTCAAAGGGCTGCTGTTGCAGCGTGATCAGAACGCAGGGGAGAAGCTCATGACAGCGTCTGCTTCCAAAACAATTCTTGACAATTGTCTGGTCTCATCAGACACACTTCCCTGTGAGTGCTAATTGTTGTTATTTCCACCATTTGGCTTCTGTTGTGTGGAAAACTATTTTGATGTCTGACGTGCATCTCTTTCTCTTGCACTATATATAAAACATGGCCATACTCAGTTATTATTAAAACTTAAGCAATCGCTGAGTTTCCTCTGGTGACCCTGACCACCGACTAACGTCTCCTGTCATGGACATTCTTTTTCCATTTCCCTTCTATATATATAAAGCTACATTTCATTTTAGAGCCAGTTAAACATTCATGTTTGGGTACACCAATCCTTTTATTAATTTCTGCTAATGTATGACCGTAAAAGGTGCTTTTCATTGAAAAAATGTTTTGAGTATCAGAAAATGAATTATAAACAGAATATTTAGAGGGCGGACATACAGTATTTTCCTGAGATATCACCTTGTACCAATAATACCACCATCAAGTCAGTACCAACAGTGTACAAAGTACACAAAGTTAATGAAACAAAAAAGCCAAACCAAGAGTAAATATTGGTGTTTTGAAGACCAACATTTAAGGTTCTACCTTAAATGATAAATGATGGGGTCAATAAGGATTTTGTAATCGTCAGAAAATATTGAATAAACCTTGAACTTGTTCTACCTTTAGAAGTAGCAGTTGAAGCAAAACAGGATGCAATCAGCATAGATGTGCAGATGAATAAAGGAAGAGAGGGAGACTGGGCAGAGATGTGCAGAAAAGACCTTGTCCTTGCACCAGCAGCAGCTTGCATGTTTTATTTAGGTCCAGGAAAACACAGTAAAGAGTTACTTGCAATGCTGGTGGTCATATTGACATTTTTACCTTTTCTTTTTTTTGTCTTGGGATTGAAATGACTCAAAGCAGCTTTTTACTCTTTTGATAATCCTAAAACTGTCAAGCAGCTATCAGAGACATCTTGTTTGGTCAACTCCACATCATAAACATAACAAACTGCACAGCACCATCACATGAGCAGGCAAGAAACATTCCCTGACGGGTTTTACACTCATAATACATCCAACACCAGCTTAAAGTGAAAACTTTGATTTATAACTTTGAATCACCTCAAAATGCAAAACTAAATTACAATAACTTTGACATTTCATGTTAGTTATGGGTTAAAACTGTATCAACCATTGGAATTGCTCACTACCCCAAAACTTACAAAATACTCCTTTCACTAGGCTTATAAAACAGAGAGGCTGAACAAAGTTGAATACAGGTGCATAGTCCCTTGCCAACGCGGAGTGAAAGCCATGATTATGCACTTTTTCAGCAACACTGCAACACATACAAAGCCTTTAAAAACACATAACCTGTATGCGTTATTTCTCGCCGAAGCAGATTTGTAATACTTCCTGTCATTTGAGAAAGTAGCAGCTGCCCAGAAACTGCCAGTCGGACAGAATACATGCATCATTTCATAAAGAGCATTCGTCCACAGTTACAGGACATCTTTAAGGCCTCACACCAACACTTTATAGGACGGATACGTGCAAATGTTGCGATCACTGATCTTTTACAAGCATTATTTATTCATGTCTAATGAGGAACATGTGGTCAAATACTCATCTGTGCTTTAACACCAACCTTTTCCTCCTTTCTATCCAGCAGCAGCACCGCTGTAAAGCAATGTTGTGTTGTCGCAAAGCTGGGATGAGATGATGGAGTGCAGAGGGGGGGAGAGAGAAGAGAAGAGAAGAGAAGAGAAGAGAAGAGAAGAGAAGAGAAGAGAAGAAAAGGGAAGGGAAGAGAAGAGAAGAGAAGAGAAGAGAAGAGATGAATGGAGAGAGCAGGAAGAGGAAAGACATGAAGGACAGTTGATGAACTGCGCAGAGCTGGACACCAGCCAGATCCCTTTAATGAGCAAAGTGCTGCACCCAACACCTCACACCTAATTACACGCACACACACACACACACCTACACACACGCACAAACACACACATATGTACACACACACACACATATACACCCTCTCTCATGTTCTCTCTGTCTCTCTCTCACACACATGCACACACTTTCAGGAACCTTATTTTTGCCTTTCCTGCGCTGCAGCATCCTGCCATCCAGCACTAAGTACTCCCTCCAGATCAAACAAGCAGCTCACAGTAACCAGCATACAGATGAGCCCCCCCCCCTCCCTTCCTCTCTCCCAATCTCCTCACAAACCCCGTCCTCCCTCCCCTGCAGTAACCCCCTTGCTCTTCCTCG
>JAVQJG010122646.1:0-17994 GCA_036024015.1 Craterocephalus amniculus
TTTTTGAATGCCATTCACCACATAAAGTGTCACGTTTCTCTCCTCACTACAAAGGCTGCATTCGCAACAGGCTCATTTATTTCATTTTTATAACTCACATTATGTTTACGTGTAGCTACCATTTTCGCCGGTGGGAACCGCTATTGTGAGGCTCCAGCCTGCACAACCCGCTGTACGAAGGATCTCAGCCATGTACGACGTGTCTGGAGTACTCGTTAATCTACGACCATTTTTAAGAAGAACGTTAACAACGATGGTTTTGGGAAACGCGCCGCAAATGTAAGATTCATCTTACGATGTAGTTTACGAGCACCTTGGCTCTACGATGCTTTTGGGAAACGCGGCCCTGGGCTCATGTGGACTTCTTTGCACGCACCAATGGCTCTCAATGAACTATGAGAAAAGCTGTGTTTGGCTTTCGGTGCTTGGGTCCGACACCATAAAGTCCGATTTTGGTTTCCCACCACTGAACCCTTCCATCTTTTCTTTCACCCGATTTGAATAAAGCCCAACACAAAAGGACAGAGCAGCAAGGAAGATAGCAGGAGAGAACACAGCAAGGCGGCCAAGAAAACAGCAGGGTAAAGAACACAAGGAAGTAGAAAAGAACATTTAAGAAGACAATATTAAAGAAGCAGGGATCCATGGAGGACCCCCTACTTGTTACCTAGATTGCAGCCTTGATTATACTCCCTGACCAGTTTCACAAGGGCTCAAATGTTGTAACTTTTGAGCTAAACATATTTGATGAGGAAAGTCAACAACTCAGTGGTGACGGGTATGAAGGAGCCCTACAATGATCGGGTGAGTCAGTGTTACCTTAAGGACTCTCCGAGTGTGAGCTGTCTTTTGGGAATTTGTAGGCGGAAATGCCCCAGCAACAGATTATCAGCGAAGGTATCTTTGGTCTCCAGGTACGAGAAAACTATTCCAGATAGCCATGCGCACGCAGAGCACTGTGGGAAGGGGTTCCTGATGGTGTAGGTTTTGGCATTTTCACTGCCGACAAAGTTTTCCTTTGCCCCATTCACACCAAGGCGTTTCTATGTCGTGTTTCTGAAACGGGCAAGGTTTAGCGAGCGTGCGGATTTGTTTGGGACGCACAGAATTTACATGAGACCAGAAAAACTGCAAACGTCTGTAGCGGTAGTTACTCTAAAGCACTATGTATATTGACGCTGACCCAACAGAGCATACGCTGCAAGACTGAGTCGGGTTCGGTAGAAAGAATGCGCTGCAGCAGAGTCCCTGATGGTCTAGTGGCTAGGATTCGGCGCTCTCACCGCCGCGGCCCGGGTTAGATTCCCGGTCAGGGAAAAAGGTTGGCCCAGACAGGATCCTCAGCTCTGTTCATCACAACAGCATGATGAAAAACACACACAGTTTTTTGCCCTTCACTGGGAATCATCATTACGCTCTTCTGCGTCACCTCAAGCTTGACATCAGAACTTAACCCTCTGGGGTCTAGGGTATAAATGGCCGGTTTTGGCTACTTCTGATTTTATGCTTGTTTTTCACCTTTAAATACACTTCAACCAGCCTTGTTTGGTATCATTCTCTTCAGCATATTCTCACCTGTGTGGTTTTAAAGGTATTTTGTCATTTTGATTTAATGTATCAAAACGCTGGACTTGAAATCACACAAAAAACACAAAATCCGAATGGAAAAATGTTGAATATATCACTGTCAAGTCTACAAATATGTGTAACGAACCATGTTTACAATTTAGAATGTAAATATAGATTGTAAATTTAAAAAAAAAAGATGTATAAATTTGGAAAATAACTGTTAGATTCAACTTCTAACATTAAAATGCAATGAGCACCTCAGACGGGTTTAAAATATAGCATTGCTCCTTCAAAGTCAGACAGCTGGACTTCCTGCTCCGAATTCACAAATATTTTCAGTTTTTACACAGAAATCTAAAACAAATTCACTATTCTACACACTGAGCACAATAACTTTAAACTTCAAACACATTAACTGTCACAAATCTGTTAAATCTCCAAACTCACTGTTACTGTCAGGCTCTCATTTCCCTGTCATTTCCCATATCTTCCCTCTCCCCCCTAGCAACAGAATGACATGTGCTACTTCACAATTTTTCATTGTTTGATGTGGGGATATTTCCACCAATAGGAAGCTCTGTTGTCAGAAGAACTTGTTAGTTTCTGGTTGCCAGCACGTTAGCTAGAAAAGTCCGTTTTTGCAGCTTTTTTCTGCATCAATCTTCACGGTAACATACATTAAAAAGTGTGCCGTACATTTCCCCTCATAAGTTTGCTTTTACTTGGTCAAACATGATTTAAAAACTGCGTTGTAGAGTGAAGCCTGCCCTGTTCAATAAAGTTGTAATGGAGAAGCGACGTCGCTGCGTCTTGCTGCTAGGTCGTCTTAAATCGGCGACGTAAAAAAGAAGCGGCGGTGTGTCCAATGACTCCTGAGTGTTAAACACAATATTTTGTTAGCTTGAGGTGCTTTATAACATCATGATAAAAATGTAAATGTATGAGGATTTAAGAGTTTTGTTAATGGCTTGATGAAGCTATGATGATCAATGTGTTGCCTGAAAAGGGCATTAAGGGACCACCAACTCTGCCCACAAACTGGTTTGGTTTGCCATGTTGTAATATTACATGTTATCCAATTTGACCATCTTTGGGGGAAAAACTGCTCTTTCATCCATGCAACTCATGAATAAACGTAATGGAACGATTTGATGAAGTTTTCTGTAATAATGCTTTTATTTATGAGAATATAGCTCATCTGTCATACGTAATAGACCTTGTGGCCTTCAGTGTAAACATATTAAATGGTGGCATGTGTTTGATAGAAATTTATGTATTTGAATAGAGCTACAGGAGTTACACACTCATATTGAATGATTGAATATAGTCTGAAATTGCACAGTGATCCTTGATGATGCCCACTTCCCTTGACGTTATACATTTGTTGTTCTCATAAACTTAAAGGATTCTGACGAAACATATCTGATTCTGCTGTGGTCAGATTGTGAGATGAGCATGTAGTTGGTGAAGATGAAGTTGGTAGTTAGCTATTGTTACCTGCCAAATAATAATGGACCTCATTCACCAACATAAAATGGTTGGTTTGCATGTACTGGATGGTTGAACTGCACCTTTCTACTGGTTGCATTGGGAGACTTAGGGTTTCTTGTGCAGGTATTTCATAAACCATGTGATATCAAATGAAGCTGAATGGATGAAAGTTTCCTTTTAGCACCCTAGCGTGTTCTCAAACATTTCTCAAAGCCCCCACCAACCAACCTGATTCCTGTCTTTGAAATTGAGAGAAGAACGTGATTGAACTTTTCTCTTTTATTTCTCCCCCTCTGCTCGTTTCCCTGTGATTGAATGTGTTTTATCTACCAATGCGGGGGGTGATGGGGGTTGGGGATGAGGAAGAAGGAGGGAGTGATGAGGAGGAGGAGGCGACAGAAGGGTTTTTCGGCGCAAGTCTTCTTGATGAAAGGGGTCTTTCACTCTTTTACTCTCCCCGTCTTTCCTCCTTTCAGCTAGTTGAGGCATCTCATCAAATAGCCCTGAATAGTAGACGTGACACTATCTGTCTCTCCACCACCACCTCCCCTCTTCTTGGTATCACACCCACACATCCTTCAGTCCGTCATTCCCTCCCTATCTGTTTTAACTCTGTCCTGTATCTACTCGTGGCTGCAGGCATTCAGCCACCCATTCACTTTCCTAAAATGCCACTCAGTAAGTGCTGACAAGAGGCCAGAGGAAAGAAAAACAAATTCAAGTTCAAGTACAATTGTATCATTAAAGGCACCATTGTTTGTAAGACTTCTCATACTTCCTGTTTACAACATGTAAGCAATGCAGCAGGGAGCCTTCTGTGACAGCTGTATGAAATTTATCCCCCCTTGTTGACAGTTTTTGACAGGTTTGATGTAAGAAAACTATAGAAGATCAAATGTTCTTTCTCAGATCTATGTTATGAGAGAAAATCAGGTTTTAAATACTTTATAGAGCAGGAACATTTGTTTCTGCCTGCTTGTCACTAGAGAGAGAGAGAGCGAGATGATGATGAAGTGGGAATAGGCATTGGTATAAGTAATCAGAAACCAGGCTACAAAATCTACATTTATTACCAGCCTTGCCTCTTCTAGGATCCTGTCCATATCTGTCCCAAGTTTTTATATGAAAATATTTTTTCCTTGTTAGTAATGCAAATGTACAAAATACAGGTGGCACACACCCTTGAGATATAAGAAAACAATATTAGTTAGTTTTTAGAATGAACAAAATAAACTATTTACATTGCAGTGAATGGGATCCTAAAACTCCATGATTACATGAACATGTGTCCTGGTTTCTAATATCTGGAATAGTAAGACAGGGTTTCATCAAGAATTTTCTTGTACCAGGCATCATATATCATTTTTTCAGTTCTGACCAGTTTCTCAGTCCCTACTAATGAACAACATTCCCACAGCACGATGCGGCTACCACCATGCTTCACTGTTTGGACACTTCTCTTGGAGTGATAAGAGGTATAGATTTTGGTTGCATCTGACCAGATGAGTTTCTTCTGTATGTTAAAAAATCTTTTTCCCTTATTTGACCACTTTTTCAAACAGCTCAGATCTGTGAAATAAATTACATAAAGGGGTCCTGTAGTCTGCTAAGGAGCTTTCCACCTTTGAGATTTCCTGGATTGGTCAGTGAGTTTTTGAAGACAACCTTTTCTATGCGGGCTTGTTGTATTCCCTCCACTTGGTGATAACAGATAAAATGATACTATGTGGCATTTTCAACATTATCTAAACCACACCTTGATTTGTTTTTCTCAATAACTTTGTCCTGGAACAGTTTTTAGAGCTCCTTGTTTTTGGTTCCTCTTGAATAAATCTGAAAGTCGCACATCGTTTTGACAGATTGCAATTCACACCCCCGACCACTCTGTAGCGAGAGAGCACATTAATCAGCCATGGTCGTGTGTGGGTCTGTGGGTCTTTAGCAGTGGAGCTGAGCCACTGTAGCAAAGAGAACGCATGCTGCAGGATTTCCTCCAGGGGAAGCGAGTGCCCATGGGATTCAGGCTCTAGAACACCAAATAGCCGTGAAAGGTCATCTGTCCGAAGTAAAAATCCATCCAATAAGACGGTGAGCTCTTTGCCACCTCTGTGCTTCTTTGCTAAAAACAGTTGCAGGCGACATCAAAAATTTTACAGACACCTGTACAGACAGATGTCTCACTCTGATGGATTTTCTAGAGCTTGATCTAACTCATCTCACTGAAACATATATTTCCAATTTGAACTTGTATTTTTAGTACGAGGAGCTGCGTTTTAATTTGTGGATCATTAAGAAAAAACACTGCTTAATTGTAGTTAACGACTTACATGTTAGTGAAACAGTGAATCATGTTAGTGTTGTTAGAATAGAAACAGTTTGATGTTGATTAGAATTAGCCTATATGTTGAAAATGAGAAATAAATATGTTATGTTTGTCCATATAAACTCACAAAAGCACCGGTACTGTTTGGTACCAATACCGATTCCCAGTTAATAGGTACTGCATTGTATGTACTGTACTGTATTAAATGTGAAAGGTACCCATCCTCCTGACAAAGTAAACAAAATATTTGTAAAGATCTTCAAAACATGTTCCCTTGATAGATTTTGTGACTATTCTGCATCCCAGGTTTTGAGAACTGTTTGAAGCGACAGCGGCAAAATATTTTTTTTCTACTGGATAAATCCGGTTTTTAATATTAATAAACTGACAGCAGCATCTCTGAGTAGAAAACTGAATTTATCAAAATATTTGCCAGGACAATAAAACCTACTGTGCTTTAAGCAAAGAAGTTCAAGGAAAGCCCTAATAAACCACCTTTTGAGCGGGAATGACAGGAAAGTTAATGATCCCTGCAGGGAATTTGTAGCCCACTAGCATTTTTAGCAGCATGCAGAAACATCACTTCTTTCTGTGTGTGTGTGTGTGTGTGGGTGTGTGTGTGTGTGTGTGTGCGTGTGTGTGTGTGTGTGTGTGTGTCTGTGTGTGTGGGGGGGTTAACCCTTTCTCGGCCGGAAAGGGTTGATGGATATGTTTGAAATTTAGTGATATCCTGCCAATAAATACAGTCATAAAAGGTGCAGTTGCCCAGGCTGCTGGGGGAACGAAGGGAGTTTGCGGAGGTGGGAATAGAAATTAGTGGGGAGTCAAGTTGAGAGGAAAGAAAAGGTGTTAAAAGCCCAGCGGTAGAGAGAAAGAAAATGCTGGCAATCGGCGAGCAAGAAAGATAGGGTTAGTAGATATGTTTAAAAGGGTGCGCGGGAGATGGATAAGGGAGGGGTGGTGGAATGAGAGAAGGCGAGAGATAATGAGAGCGTGAAGGAAGGAGCGAGGGGAATGAGAAGATAGAGACGATTTCCTATTCCGTCAGACGCACTGTGGCTCATTCATTATATTCCCCAGGCAATTACCCAGGCCACCTGCTTTGTCTCTCCTCTCATTGATTCCATCTCTGTATCTCTGTCTTTCACTCCATCTCTGTCCGTCATTCTTTCCATCGCTCCTTCACCACTCCTGTGTGATCCGTCTGGTTTCGCCAACTCTTAGCAATACTCTCCTAATTTCTGTTTCCCCCCTCCCTTGCATTGTCTCTGTCTTCCTTTTTTTTTGTGTGTGGCTGCCTGTTTAATGTGAGAAAAAAGCAGACAGATTGGTGTGTGTATGTGTGTGTGTCAATGTGTGTGTGATGTTGGGCCAGTCCTAATGAGCTCAGCCTTGCATTTAGCAGGATGCCGTGTCCGGGGTAGCTGCTTCTTTATTCGTCTCAAATGCTTGAATTCACAACAAATTTTATAAATTTTTCCAAGTTTTTTTGTGTCTTTGTTCCAAAACATAAAATCCCTCCAAAACGCTGTCAGTTCAGGAAAGAAAATGTTTTCTGTTCCATTGGTTTTTTTTTTCTTATCATTATCCTTTCCATCTCCCTATTCTTTTCTCCTCACAGACTAATCCTTGCTTACAGATTTCCACTTATAGGAGTTTTTAAGAAAGAAAAATTTGTATATGTACAAAAAGGGTAATCATGCTCAATCTTAAATGTTTATTGCTATGTAATCTGCATGTTAAAGTGCACATGCAACTGGTACTTTTTAATGTACAATTAGCGAAATGAATGTACTCTCACCTTTTTTTGGTTTTGTGAAATCACTGAAAGAGTCTAGATTAAAATGTCCTGAAGCAAGAACTTTTCTTTGTGCTTCTAAAGTGTCTGTAAAGTTACAGAATCAATATGAGATTGGGTTAAATCTCTCCCTTGGAATTTTATTTTAGTTGTCTGTCACCCCTTACAGTATGTGCGCACCATAGTTCTTTTCTTGAACATCCTGACTCCACAATATGTCAGGTTCTAACAAAGCATGAGAAATTTAGTGGTTGTTTGCTACAGGAATGAAGCTCCATGCCCCCTTATCTGGGTTACTGAATTGTTTGGATTATTTTATTTAGTTGTAGTTCCCTTGTGCATAAGTGGGTTCTCTCTAGGTACTCTTATTTTCACCATCTCACCATCCACTATCTCAAAACATGCATTTTAGGTTAATTTGTGATTCCGAATGAATCGTAGTCATGAATGTCAGTGTGCATGGGTTTTTTTGCATTGTTTGTCTACTGGCCTTTTCATGGACTGAATACCAATCCAAGGTACAGCTTGCCTTTTGTTTAGCAGTAGTTGAAAGACCACCAATTCAGCATACCAGATGTGACTGACAAATATTTACTCACTCAGGACACAGATTACCTGAAATGCTGTTTTCTCATTGAACCAGAGAAACCGGTGTCATAGACACCGTGGGTAAGCAGGATTTTTCCACTTATATAAAATAATTTTAAATACCTGGAAGATGCAATCAAACAATCGAATTGCCTTGCCATGCTATAAGTTGCAGAATGGCTCTTAACACAACTGAATAACAGTGAGTGACAGCATCACTTTCAAGGCTCTGCAGAGGAACCCCTAAGCAGCTTAAAGACCAACAAGAAGAAACTGAGAAAATATTAACATTTACCACAAACACCATGCATTTCTGGAATGGATCTAAGAGAGAAACTTAGTCAGACCCAACATTGGCAACATCATCTTGGTTTCCTACAACACTGCCTCCATCTTAGCTGCTCTACTATGAAACACTCCACATCATATTCAGAATACATTGAGACTGTTAGGAACTGGATCTCTGCCTCACCATTATTCCCCTCTATAGTCAGTTTTTGTAAGGAGGAAGTGGTAAGCACCACACTGAGCCCCTACAAAGACACACCACCAAACCATTGATTTAGATGAATGAAAAACACATGGTTCAAAAAGCAAACTCACAAAGTAGAGGCCCTGACTGTAGTCAAGTTCACAAAGGAGGAGGCAAAAGACCACATGTTGTCTTTTGGCAGGGTTTGCAGTGAAATGTCCTAAGATCAAAGAAAAGAAGTACAGTTTCTGTTACTTAAAGTACTAGGTTCAACATAATATGGATGAAAGAGAATCTGCAACATGTTTATGATTGGAGATAATATTCACTTGTAAACGTGTTTGTTCAGACTATTTTTACTATTAGGATGTGCAGCGTTGGTATTTATTTAATTACCGCAACTCCAAAGTCCTGTTCCAGAAAAATTAAAAGAGATAAAGATCTTGCTCTTGATTTAATTTCCAGAGGTCACAGCTGCCTTGAAGTGTGAAAACACTGATGGTTCCTTCAACCAGGCTTTGATTATTTTCTATACTCAGCCAGTTTGCTTTACAGTCAATTTACAGCAGGTCCATGTGTGACACGTTCCGTCTCCGCCGTGATTTTGCTCCGACCTCAGTACGAGGATGCCAATGCCAATTTAAACTGGGCATTTATCAGATGCGGAGCGCCCATGACCGCAGTCTGGGTAACAGTCAGAGTTCAGGAAACAGCAGGAGAGTTGAGAGAGTACACATGATTTCATCAGTACACACAATAAAGGCTGTGGATGAAGATGCTGCAGTATAAAGAAAAAAAAAGCATGTTGGAGGATCGTTTTCTGGTTGTTTGGAGAAGGTAGAAGGGGTAGGAGAAGGATCCAGTTTTCCCCTCAACCAGCGGAGAGATTTTATTTTGAAATATATTGGATGTTTTATATTGGTTCCGTGTCTGATTTCCTGGCTGGCTGTTCAAACTGCTGGTACTGATGCAGTCTGGAAGCCCAGTCTGTTAAAAATAGGGCTTCCATATGTGGTCATACGTATTTTGCATGACCACCTCCCTTGAGCTTCTAAGTACTGTACAGCAACAGTTACACAAATCTATCCAGAGAGATTTCCTTCCAAATGTATTCAGCACACACAGGTTTTAGTTGATTTCTTCAGTCTGAAAAAGAAATAAAACAAAAAACAGGCCCCTGACTGGTAAAAACTTTCTTGCATAAAACAGAAAATGCTTCATTAAAGGGACAAATACACGGGGACCAATAATTACCTTGAAAAATGTGTGAAATTAACTGTGTAAACATAACAGAAGCTCTTGTTGTGTCGTCTGCTGTGCCTCTTTATAGCACACAAACCAAAGAGGAGTTTTAGATATGATGTAAGAGGCTGTCCCACTAAAGGTCAGATGTCAAGTCCCAGCTGCCCGGGACCCAGCAGGGGTCTGTGGTGGGTTTCATTAGGACATAGTGGGCTCTAGCATTAGCCCTCATTACTGCTCGCAGATGGATCGGCCCAGATTACACCCTGGCAAAAAGGATATTCATCAGCAAGAACAGCAGCAACTGGAGACTCTCACTTCGCTCACATTCAGCCTTGTTTTACTCTTCCTTCATCTGTTTGTTACCCACAATTACAGACTCAATTTAGTCAATAGATGTTGATAAAGAAGTTTTAAAACTGGTCAAATCAGCAGCCAAATGTCATTTTAAAGCATAATTTCTAATTCTCTTTATTTTCTAATACTGTCTGACTCATTCATCCCTCTATAGATTACAGTATGACTGTCTTTTATCTCTTTTTTTAAACAACAGAAGGGACACACTGCTGACATTAAACATGCTACATCAAGAAACTCTTCATGAATATTTCACTGTGAAATTAGGTATGATGCCTGATTCTGATGCTCGCTTATAAATAAATGCATTTAAGCTTTTGAAAACAGCAAGGGTTTTCGGCTCCCCTTCAGTGATCTGCTCCAAAATCTGTAGTTCTGCAGGTTTGTGCTCTTACTAGATCTCAAATAAATACAGGATGCAGAAGGAAGCATTAGGACACTGTCCCAATCCCTGCTATGATTCCAGTATTCATTTATTTTTTTCATCAAACTCAATCAGGTCATAATGCTCTGTGTAGAGAACACTCCATGCTGAATCTATAAATGCTACAAATGCTGCTTCCTCTCTCCGTTTGCTCTCATTGTGATCCGTTCCGAATACACACTACACTTGCAAGCACGCCTGCGGGCAAGCTGCAAACGCCCACACACATCCCAGATTTCATAGATGGGCAGGAATAACTCATTCTTCACATGTCCTATTGGACTGTGGCTGAATGTATTCACATTGTGTGTTTGTGGTGTTTCGCTGTGCTTCGTAGTAGGAGCATAGTGCAGCCTGCTTATTCCCAAGGGCTGACCTTTGCTTTGTGTGTTATCGTAAAGTCTGCGGCCTGTTGTTTTGACCCCCAGCAGACAGCAGACTTAAAGAGATCAGGTTCTGCATCAGCAGCTTCTCCAGGCTGCAGGAGGTGCGACTAGTGATAGCATGACTCAAGCATGCAGTCCAAGGGTTGGACTGGAATAGCTTTAGGGTGGGTGAAAGCTGATATTTGGATTGCATTGGGGAAAATAACATCTATATTACAGTTAACTAACAGTTTCAGAGGAATTAAATTCCCATTGGACAAATTCTGGTTCACAGTACCTGCTAGAATTGCTGTGTGCTCTATGAAGCAAGGCTTGAATTTAGGGTGATTTAGAAAATACAAAAGACTGAAATACATTATCTATAACTGAGGGCTAGAGTTTTATTTTAATGTGGAAAGAGCAATAAATGGGGACAAAAACCTCAAGAGCAAATGTTGAATGGAGAACTGTTGCAGCCAGAAGGGTTTTATTCAATGTACCGAGGTATTTTGTGCTATCATTTCAAGTCTGTGGTTTCCTCCTTAACTCTGATTCTTCCTAAACCATCATCAAGTCTGAAAAGTGTCCAAACTACCTAACACATTCTTCACTACATTTTAACCACTTTAAGTGTTACATGGCTCTATATTTTTAAACTGAAAGATCAGCTAACTTTCCTCTGTCTGCTCCAATTTCTCTCTAATCACAGCTCTTTCATTGTTGCTCTTTCTACACTTTACTGTACCCATGTACAGTTTGAGGCAATGGAGTAGGTCCAAAATTCTCTGAATCCAACCAATATGAATCGCATTGTTTTATTTTTTTTCTGAATTTTGTTTGCAGTCAGATATTCACAGTCGTAATTTTACAATAATAATGATGTAATATATAGCACATTGTTTTAGAAGAGGAAAGTTGTTTTTCTAAGGGCTGATGATCATATACTGTATGCAAGAATATAAACTATTCCACAGGATAAACTAAGTGGCCTTGGAGGAAATCACTGCTTTTGTGGAGGGGCAAATGACTGGAGCACATTGACTGCATGGGTTATTGTTGCTGGTGGAAATCCTACTGAGTGGCCTACTGTTGCATCCATCGATAACCCTATGCTGAAGTACAGCTTCAAAAATGCTCCATGGCCCTTAACACATTTACAAATAAAAAACAACCGATGAAATCAATATTATGACTTCTCTCTTTTAAAATTATGACTTTATTCTAATGATATTTTTATTTCACTCTCATAAAATTATTAATTTATTATTGTAATATTAGATTTTTGTCTTGCAAAATTTCAAGTCTGTGAAAAAATGTTTTTCTCAATATGACCTTTCTACTCCGTCATATAAAGAAAACTAACAGCAAAATCACATAAACAGCCAAAACATTCTCACCATTATTTGTTGATGTGAACATTTTCCCAGACAAATATTGCATTGATTAAAAGCTATAATTCTGAATACGAAGATACTCATACTAAATAAAAAAATGTAATCACATGACACACTCGCATATGGTTTTGGGAGCAAGCAAGAAAAAAATGTTCTGCAAAATTTTGAAACATTATGATATATCTTCTCACACTGGACAGATGCTTTAACTCAACATCTTTACAAGTTTGATGTTGACAAAGTTGATGTTCTGACGTTCTTGTTTTTTAAGCACATGCAGACACAATTGGCACAGATGTGTAAGATTAAACTTTCAAACAGTACAAAATATTCCTGTAAATAATCATAAGCATACCAGACAGCTTCTCTGGACAGCACCAACATTGGCATCGAGCATTGCTGGTTTGTCAAGCTTGAGTGTACATGTAGTGTTGGATAAATGTAGGCAGAGACTTAAAGAATCTGAATGAGCTAATGTTCAAGTTCTTTATTTTCAAATATGTTTAGTTCATTTCAGCATTCACAGAAAAAAACAAGTATGCTTAAGTAATTTGTTTGTTCATGAAACACCTCAGCATCATCTGAAGCTGGAATTTAATGGAGGATGTTTGTAGAGCAACACAACTCTTACCCTGCAGATCTGATTTCAGATACAGAATAGGTATTAAGTAGTGACTTCAGACAGTCAATTAAATGCTATCAGTCATCATTTTAAAGACAATAGGGTGAAACCCCTCTTTCCTGTTCTTTTTTTTATCAAAATATACTTAATTACTTAATAACAGCACTGATGCTCCACTGTACCAGTAAACAATCTGTAAGATGTTTATCCTTGTAGAGCTTGCTGCTCAGACCACCAGATTTGTTTTAAGGTTCCACAGAAAAATCCGGACTGTCCGTCAACAGTTATGCTTTCTAGCTGAACCAATCATGTCCAATCCAATGGGTAAGTAATGTGCATTTAACAGGTTTGCTTTTGGCAAGAGAAGAACAGTACTCTGCATACATGGACATACATGGAATGACTGGGAGTACAAGTCACAAATAGATACATAAAGACACAAACATGAAGTAACATTGATGGAGAGTAATGGGACTAGTTTGTTTGCAGTAAAACACTGCAATATTACAATATTTTCTGCATGATTACATTTCACACAAGCAAATGACATAAAGTGAAGCATATTAAGTTGAACCTGGATACCCATGAAATTGAAGCAAACTCCAGCAAAAATGTTCCATAGTTTTAGTTAAATATAATATAAGAAATGTAATCATTTTAGTCTTGGTAATTTTCTGATCCCCGTGGCTCTTTGTGACTCAGTGACAGTTTTATTCTTTTCACAAGTGATTAGAAAAGTCAATTTCCCCAATAACACAGGCAATGACTGCATTTAAAGGTAATTACAGAATACAAAGCTTTTTAGATTGAATTGTATTCATGAGGTTCCACCTGTGATGGACACTGAAATACATGTGATTTTAAAAGGTTTTTCAGAAAAAAACCTCCCAGAATAATACCAGATCAGGGATTCATATGTCATAATTGTGAGACCATGACTTACACTTGCATGCACTGGTTTTGTAAATCCTTTTTTCTGCTCTTATTTTGAGTTTGAAAGTATACATGTACATTTTGTTTCGTACTCTTAACATCTTTGACAAGATTGTTTCCACACTAATAAAAACAGAAAGCAATTGCAGAGACTGGGTTGAAACCATCTGGTGGGGGTTAAAAGAGTTGACCAAGCATCATGAGGGCTGACCAATAGCCGATCAGAAATTCCCCAAACATTTGTAGAGCAGAAGAAAGATTTTTCCCTTTTTTCTCCTAAAACAACTTCAGTAAAATAGCAGTTTTTTTATTGGTTATATCTTATACAGTAGAAATAATTCTGAATGCACAGAGCAAAATGTAACATCTTCAAATTTAGTTTGCATATACTGTACAGACATAAATAGAAATGTTTTTACCCCAACTGACTTGGTCTCAGAAACGTAAGGCATGACCATTCTGGTTCCACACATTCAGATCCAAAATTACAGCAATCAAAATTATCTCCCAGACTGCAGATGGTTTTAAGTAACCATAAAAACCTGTTTTTGCAAAAGTATTATCATAACATATCCTTTAGCTGTTCTTTTAATCCTTATTTTAAATAGTTTTTCTTTTTTTCCCCTCTATAGCACTTTGAGATTATTTTTCCAAATAAAATGTACAAAACAAATAATAATAATAATAATAACAATAATAATGATTATTATAATTGCAATTATAATAATTATAATTATTAGTATTATTTGTAGTAGTATTTATTGTTTTTTGCAAGCTTCACGCATTGTAGCAAATGCATTGACACAATATTATTAGAGCAGGCCAAACCAGTTTAAAAGAACTGGGATTTGGCCTTAAAAACAATCTCCTCATGAATTTAGAACTAGTCAAACTAGTTTAAGCTCACATGAGCATAGTGTCCCAAGTTGTTATTGATCTTGCAAAAACAGAAAGTTCTTTCATTTACTTACCAACTCATTAGGAAGCAATTAATCAGCTGTTGTTGTTTATGGACCTGGTTCATTCCTAACACTGAAAAAAGTGGTGTGATACCCTTAATTGGGGAAATCACTGCTGAGTCTTAATTGGCCAGAGGGTTGCAGTCAGCTATGGTTTTCCACTGGCTTGAAACTTGTTAAGATCAAGCCTTTAGCTTTGGGCGTCTGTAGATCTGGACCTGCACCCGCCTGGAGCTTTCATTCATCAAGGCCACTAAAATGCTGCAGGTCCTTTGGAACAGTTGCCCAATCACTGTGCCTCCTGTTCCACTTCTTTAAGCCATAATTTATAGAAGCACGGTATTTTATGTAACTAGAGTGCATCTTTTTATAAGCAGCATCATTAAAACGGAGCTTACATAAGGACCTCATCTGGTGGGCAGCTGATAAAGACAGGACATTTGCCAAAAAAAAAGAGGACAGACTTTGCGCCCCGCGCCCCACACCCTTAGCCCAACACTCACTGGCTGCACCACACGTGCACCATGAGAACCAGTTACCATGGTTACAGCTGGCAACCGCACCGCAAGGGCCCTGACAGCCTACCACCCACCATCTCCAAAACCTTCACTACCATCAGTTTTCTTATTCAACCTTATTTTTATCACCTCTTCATTCTCATTTCTGTCTAACTGCAATTTTCCCCCCACCCCCACCCCCAGAAAAAGGGAAAAAAACTGCTTCCCTATCCCCTTCCCACTGTCCCTGAGTCTCTCTGTGGTGTTTTACTGTGGTGCGTTTCAGGAGCTCTTTTCCCCTCAGTCTCATTGGACTCATTAGTGTCTTTTACCAAGGCTTCGTCTGTGTTCAGCACCCAGTGGAGCGCACACACACACAGATCTGTGCATCCTTTTGCACGGATGTGCGTTTTTCCCTCCGCAGATGTCTAACAGTGTGCGGGCAAGTGCACGCTGCTGTGTGTTTTTCTGAGCGTTCTCCTCATGCAGGGGCCTGAACAGCCCATAATTACAGGAGCTTCAGGCTGGTGCTGCCCGTGTTTGATTACTGTGATCAAGGGCCAAGTTATGGAGACTAAAAGTGCCATCACCTAGTGTCGCTTTGCTTCTGCCTGTGTGTGTGTGTTGTACGAGTGTGGAGAAGGAGGCCAAAGCAAGAGTTTTGTCAGGAGAAATGAAAATTGTCAAGAGTTAAATCACCATTTCTACTAATAACAAGTTTTTTTTTCTTTAGATCTGTTATTTGATGCTGTTGCCCCTCACTCCCACAGCATGTGGCTTAGGTCTGTGTCTGATCTGATGTGTGCGTGCATCTATAAAAACGAGTCCTTGTGTGTGTGCCTTTGCAAGCAAAAGCAGCGGAGAAAAAAAAGGAACCAAGTAAAATATTCATGGCCGAAGTTCACGTTATGAGAAGCAAAGCAAACCAATGGGAAGTAAAACCCCTCTCTGTTTAGATTATGATCATTTGCAAAGTGCCTCTGCTAACTTTTGAGTTTCTTTAAGCAAAATGTGACTAAGCTAAGTAGAAGAAGATGAGTTTGTGATGTCTGTGCTTGGCTGCTCACATCAATAAACACAAGTGCTTAGTAAATGTTTAGCGAATGTTACATGTTAGGTCAGGCATTGATTGGGTCATCCATAAGTGATGCTGCATAATGTAGGACATCCCTTCTGTTGGCAGTGACTAGCTCAATAAAACATAAGCCTCCAGTCAGGAGATAAAATATTAAAAGGAAGCAGAAAGGATATAGGGGCTTCTTTTCTCTAGGGACCGGCTTTGAATGTGCCCGTGCACATTCCTACTTGATTGCATGACCATTTTGTAAGACACTTGTCCGGGGTCTAAACCATTAAATGTCAAGCCTGCTGGCAGACATCTGGAGTAAAACGTTAAACTGATGCAAACACGGACTGTGCACCGGCATAAAGTCCTGGTATAATGGGACTGACTGGGTTAATATGACCAGTCTGTTCTCTTTTGATACAGATACTGAATGAGTCGCAAGCAGCTGGATGGAGATGATGCTTCTGTTTCGGCTGCAGATAGCAGGTGGGGTAGACATCGCGGCATGCTATCAGCTCACATTTCCTGCTGTCGTTGTGATAGAGATTCAAATGCAAAAAAGTAAAAAAAAAAGGAGAAGGAGGGTGAAATTTAAAGTAAGGTAAGCTGATTTGCCACTATTGTCGTGTTTCCTGCTGAGCCATTGAATAGAAGATAGTGGAGATTGGCTTGTGTTCAGGGGGCTTTTCCACATTCCTCTGCTTGTCAGAGCTGATACCTCTCTGGCTCTAATAGGGGCACAGGAGAGGACGGGCAGCATCTGCTGTCAAAACCAAATTATCTTCTGTCAACAAAGCAGGAGAGAGAACCACCACCTCAACCGGCCCTGTGGTCAAGCAAACATATTTTACTGAATGACCATCTTAACAGACAGGGGAGGCCTGTGGTGATTCCTTTATTTATTCATTAGCTGATGGCAGGTTTTCAGTTGAAAGTACAGAGCTAATTGCTGATGGATAAGTAAGAATATATTACCAGATTGCTTTGTGCCCTGCAACGCTCTGACAGTTTTGTGACAGAGGGGACAGTGTGGTGCTGTCAAGCTGCAAAAGCTCAGAGTCTCCCAAGAGAAAAATAATGTCCGTATGTGGGTGGTACAAAATCACCACAAGTCAATATATGGCACCTTGTATCAACTTAGCTTGGGAGGAGAAAGCACATTACACCCTGTTACTCTGAGCATAAGTGAAGGATTGCCAACAGTAATAAAAAGGTCAGTGACGTAAGATAGATGTGCTAAATGGAGCCAGTTGGACTATAATAGGAAAAAGCAATGACTTTCAGGGTGTGTAACCATATGGACACCCCAACTATAAAGCCTGACAAAAAGGATGCTGCTATAGTGTGCCACAATCTGAAGCTACTGCCATGTTTTTTCCCTTCATTGATTTCATTTTATTTGTGTCTTTTTCCCACTCCAGAGAAATGAGCTAAAACAAAATAAGGACAATTACATTTATCTAAAAGGGAAGTCATGTACTGTATATAAATACTCAAGATTTTTGTGAAAAAAACTATAGTTTACATTTGTAGTACCAATCTACTTAAAACCTGTTCCACAAAATAAAATGTTTTTAATTTCTTTTTGCCATTTAAAGAGAAAAAGCCCTTGAAATGGGTTGGGGTTTGTCCCTACACCCTCCTTATTCAGCAATGGCAATTTTGTCTCCTGTTAATGCTATCCATGCTTATACCATTTTTTGTTGAGCATCTCTCGTGTTGACAGAGACTAAGGGCCTTTTCACATGGCGTGCTCGGGCCCGTGCCGTGCCCGAGATCGATTACTCCTGAGTTGTGTTCACATGCCAGTGCTTGAACCAGGCTCGGGCACGCTTTGTAATGTCGGCGCCAGAACACTAGGTGGCAGTGTTGAGGAAAGTTGGCTGATAGCGAA
>JAVQJG010122650.1:0-11010 GCA_036024015.1 Craterocephalus amniculus
TTATTGCTGAAGACAACCGGTTTTTTCAACCGGTTTGACTTCCTGCCTGAACAATCCCATCTGCTCTAGATTGACGAATAATCCAAGCGGCAAGATTGGCTGGCCTCCTCTTTAAGTTGGGGTGAGTGATAGTTTTTAACAGAAAAAAACAGAACTGCACTGACAGGAAGAAAAAATTAATTATTTTATTGTTTTTCCTAAGAACAGTTCTATCTTTTAAAAGAAACAAAGAAAGAATTAGAAAAGGTGGGGGAGGCATGAAAAGTATCGGTATCGGTATCGGTATCGTTATCGGCGACACTGGCCCTGTATTTACTTGGTATCGGATCGATACCAAAATGCCGGGTATCGCACACAGATGCTGTAACCATCCTGTCTGCTTTAAGTTCTTATTAGTAGCCTACAATTTATTAGTACAATACGCTATAATCATCTCAGCAGTTTGTAAAAAGTGAGTGTGCATTAATGCACAACAAGCTAACTGAGTTTTATGGCGGATCACATGTAAATTTATCCGTTTTGTCCCTGTTTGCCTGAGTCCTCAACCCCGACCAATACCTACACATGGAAGCAATGGAGGTCTTTGAGAGAGGAGGAAAAAAATGGACTTATAAGGTTTAAAGACTGTGCAGATTTAACTCACTATTTGTCACAGTGTGGACTTACCTTTTTCTCAGTATTTTACAAAGATACTGTCCTGGCCTGTGGGAAAATGAGTCTCAGGAACACAGAAAAAGCGAGAGAAAGGCTTTACTTATTAAAAGCACCTTCTTCAATCTCAGAGGAAATTCCTAAAAAAAATTTTCACTCTGTAAGGGAAGGACAAGAACAAAATCAAAGGTTACGGGAGAAAATGAAAAAAAAAAAATCTGACTTTAAAACTCCCATTTCTCATATTACATGCTCCAACTGTGTAATGGTGTCCTCACCCAGGGAGAGTCATTCTGCAGCCCTCTCTGGAGAATTGCAGCTCCCCTCTGTGGCACAGACTCTGATTTAGTACTGCTAATAAACATGATGTAGTGCTTACAGAGACTTCTCAGACAGGAATGTTTCTTTTTTTACTTCTCTTTTTCATACTTACACACAATTTCACATGTTTGGATGTGGTGCTGAGAGAGGAGAAGAAAATGTGGTCCCACATGCTTTATTTCAGCCTCTTTCTGCAATAATTATTAAAGCAGAGGACTCAGACAAATTCCTCTGGAGCAGGTTTAGCACTGTAAAATGCCACTTCATTCCTCTGAATTATTACCAGGGCTGTGACTGTGACCTGTTTTTTTATGAAGCAGATCCAGCAACTTGTTGCATTAGAACATCAAAATCTCACATTTTGGGAATATCTCTTCCAGTGTAAGATAGTACTGATATGTTAGTCTATAATTCGATTATTTTGGTGCATATGTAAAGGATTTCAGGTTCATACGGTCAAAAAGGAGACAACAGAGATCTGCCCTTTACCTGACATGGGAAGCAGAAGCATTAAAGTAAGACTAAGCTTAATTCTTTATATACATGAATTTGAGGCATGAAGATAAATTAATTAATTTTATCTTGTTCTGTTCATGTTCAGAAGGTATTATCACTAACTAACACACAAACGTGCTCTCCCAAGACTCAACAAAGCAACCATACTGTACCTAACAAGTAGGACTTGTGATCTGCCTGACAACTTCTTCTTGGTGCAGTTCTTTTTGCAACCCGTTCCCGGCGCAGAGCCCACATGGCCATCCACAGCTGGCTCTTATTACAGAGCCATACAGTAGCCATTTTTTTCACTCACCTTCTCGCCCTGCTTGGTGACGCTTATTAGAAAAGTAACATACTAGTCTGAGAGTTTGTTACAGATTTATGCAACACAGGTGTTACATTTTAAAAAGCATGCAATGTTTGCTGAACACAGAGGCATGGGAATGTCAGCGAGGACAGTGTGGATGATATTTTTTTTGGTTTGTTTTTCAAGTTGGCTTGCAAATGCAGGAAATTATTTTTTTTTTCAAATGTTGATTTTGCAAATGCTTACTGATTAATGTGCATTTATTCTTCAAAGATGATCATGATGACCTCATAAAACATAAAATTCAGGCCTAACATGTGAGGATAAATATTTTTGAAAAAGTTAGTTTTATACAGTAGCAGGCATATTTTTTTTTACCATGATTGTCTTATCTTGATATATTCCTGGTAAAATATATCAGAGCATTGATTAAAAATGTTTTACAGCTTGTTGTACATTGTGAGAATATATTTTTAGATGAAAAAATATATCAATATTACACAGAATGAAAAATGGTCTGAACAAAAATAAATTGAATAAGTAAGCAAGCAAAACAATAAACTCAACACCTTATTTGTGTCATGCATTTTTTATTTTCTATGTTCTACTTGAATGGAAATATATGGCTAAAAGAGTAAAAGCATTCATGAGCCATAAACTTGATTGCAGCTTTCTAATTATTTTTTATTATTATTCTTTATTACTTTTTGTGCTATTTTCGTACTTCAAATGAAATAAAATGGTTAGGTTTAGAGTAAAAATTCAGAAAAGGGCCTAACAGTATTGGAAGACGTTATACTATATATTTGGCTATTCATTAAAAGAGGTATGACAACAATTTCAACATTTTTATATGTATTATTTAGAGGCACTGAATGTTTCGCTTCTTTTTTACTTTGAGCATATTACCATAGTAACAGTTCAGCAAAGTGTAATAAGAGCATTTATTCTCCACAATGTGGGAGGATTGTCTTCTTTAAAATGAATTTCCAGAAGTGCCTCCTGACGGACTTTAACTGGTACCTGGTGTGTCTGCTGCTTGTCTGTCAACACCAGATACCCTGAGCATGAGGCTGTTTGCTGGCAGTCTGTTTCAACCGGAGTCTGTAGATGCTGCCAACACTCAGGGGGTGGATCAGCCTCCTACCAAACACCCAAGGCATAACTTCTTCGCTTCTGACTGGTTGCTGGCTTGACAAATGTAAAGAACAGAGACCATTCTTCTTCAAGTTGTACAACATGTGAGCAAAGGTGATGAGTTCATGGACTAAGCTTTGAGGTGTCCGACGGGGTTCTGACAATGTCTCTTCTCTTTTCCATCCTCTTCAGGTTTCACAGGCCGCTGCTCCTCTCATCTGTCCCCCCAATGCCCCAGTCTCAACTTCTCACTTTGTCTCCATGCTCAGCTACCTCTCCAGTTACGTGGCACCACACCTCCTGGTTGTTATCCCCTCAGCCTCTCTTCCCTGACTCCATCCCCACCCTCTCATGCTGAGGCGTGACACTCAATGCCTTTAATGTGGCCTTGGCCCCATGTTCCTCTTGTCTGTCGGACTCATTCAGGAGCAGTGGGTCCCATACTCCACCCTGCATGATTGATGGCGAGTGTGCCCTCTCCCCTCACCCTCCATGCCCCACCCCCAGCTAGGAGGACAGCATAGCGTTTCATGAGCTCATCTGCGTGGCGCCCATGGAGCTGCACCTCAAAAGCAGGCACCACTCTTGTCTCGCCATGTATGACTCCCAGGGGGACACAAAGCACATGTGACCTCCCTTTACCCAGCCAGCGAGCTCATCTATCTACTTACGAGGCCCTCAGTTCTCTCACTGTATCATCACTGTCTACATACTCAGCTCTCGTTACAGCCAGACACCTATCAAACTCATTACAGAGATAAAGTGAAATCTTCTTGCATTTATTACAGTTCAGCTGAAGTTTAATTTTTGTCTAAAATATTTGAATATATTTTATTTTATTTGTTATTTTGTGCTTGGTTAAAAGGCTGAACATATTGAACCAGCAGCCCAATGATGGTCACATTTTCTGCATCTTATACTATTGTTCAGTGCCAGCAGCATAAGAAAGAGTTCAGCTATAAAACATGAAAAGAGAGAGCATATACAAACATATCTAAGTAAGCATGAAGACCACTACCACATTACCATTACCACATCTTTTTTTTTTTTTATTAAATTCCGTCACACATAAATGATATGTTAGGGAAAGTTGAGGCTCCAGTGTTTCAGCCCAAGGACATGTTGACATGTGGCGTGCAGGACCCTGGGCTTAAACTACCAATGTTACTCATCGGTTACTTGATGATCAGATCTCTTGAGCCATGACTTTCCCAGAAAAGGAAAATAAATTAAATCATCATGTATTACGTCCCAGATGAGGAAAATCCTAATTAAGTTTAATTGAAAACTTTAACAAGGGAGACTGTTGTTGTTAGGATGTGGTGGAACATTATTGTTATCAATAATGAAAATGGTTGTGATTAGAAACCAAGACAGTCTGTCACATGAAAACAAAGCAGAATCAAAACAACTGTTTCCTTCAACTGACGTTTTAATGAAATTGGACTGATTTTATTGATCTTCACTTTTTCTTTTAGCAATGCCTCCTGACTACTTCTTTGGTTGCATCAGAATTGCCTCTGCTGTTTAAAAGCTTTCATAAATGTTTTTTTTTTCATTCCTAACATTGAAGAAAACAGTTTTTAAAATGGTGGAAGTTGGTGAATAACATTTATTCATGAACAATTTGAAATAGGCTTCTTGCTGAGAATGCCCATGTTATGCTTCTTCATTTTTCTATTTTTTTAATGTATTCTTCTATGACTTGACACATTTTTAGATATCCATAAAATGTTATTTATTTATTTATAATAATGAAAGAATGAAATAAAGGTTCAAAACTGAAAACAGATTTCCATGTACAGTATAAACTTTGTTTTTAATTTTTAAAAGATTTATCTCTAACAGGAAGCTAAATGAGTAGTATTTCTTTATAAATCCACCTCTAGCAGCTACAATAGCCACATGGTACTTATACTATGTTGCTTCTGTTTGCACTATGTTGCAATGTTTTTAGTTTTGAAAAAATTTTTTGTCACCTATCTATTGATAAAGCACTGATATTTTTACCACCATCACTTTTGTGATTAATCCCATAGTCTTAAATTTCTAGTTTACTTTAATACAAGCCAACAAAACAAATACATAACTGGATAAATAAATGAATAATTTCACCACTAATGACATAAAGACAGAAATTGAACATTGTTTGCTTGAAAAAGATAAGTATATGTAACATTTCTGTTAAATTTCAGTTAAAACACACAATATAATATAAACAAATACAACAATTTTTGGAGATTTTACCTTTACCTTTACCTTAATATGCCATTAATTACTTTTGTTCGTGTCCAAACTATTCCCACCCAACCTTTCTTTCAACCTCCCGTCTTACCTTACACTCCCCTCAAGACAGAAGTTAAGAGAGGCCTGTCCTCCTCTGCATGTGGGACATTCCCAGTGGGAAGGAATCTGAGGACACTGATCACCTAATCTCTCCAGCTGATGCAGCACCTGTTGGGACATCACTGAACCAGAGGGAAATATCCAGATAACTGTGTGAAACCGATACACTTCCCTGTATATCATCTGGGAGCTATTTGGCAGTCACTTGTCAATTAAGACAGACAAGATAAATGATAGACTTCAATAAAATTATATGTAGGGCAATTAGTGGTACATACTTCAGAATGTACTCTATTCATGTTTACCATGGGATTCGAAAACATAAGGTCAGTGTCTATTTTTTCTTTGTTTCGCCCACCCTTGTCGCATTTTATGTCAATTTGGGTCATTTTTCAGTTGATATGATTTCCTGGAAATATTGCATAGCTGAAGGTGCCATCTGACAAAAAATGAAACCAGATCATTCACGTAAGAATAGCGCACCAATGCAAGGACAGAATACAGTCTACCAACACCGCCTGACTGCCAGTCAAATGTCTCACCCAGCTGTTCAAGAGGTGACCATGTGCTGAGGAAGACCCTGAGAGACTGTGAGCAGCGACATAAATCACAGATGAGGACGCTGCAGTTGCTGTTTATGTCTGCATGCAGTGAAGACATTGACATTTTTGCCATTGCTGCTTTGGAAAAGTTGTCATTAGATGTGTTTGTGCTATTATTCTGTTTACACATGCGGTCTGTAATGTGTGTTTCAGTGATAAATCGCTTGCTGGCTATAAACAGTTATGTTTCTCAAAAGAAATTAAATTAGGGTACATATATAGAAAAAAACTTAAATATTTCCAACATTGGAATCCACGGTTAACGCTCATACCTGATCCCTAAAAAGATGATTGTGCAGTGGAAGGAATATGCGACATTAGAGCTTGTCCAAATGGCCACATGTGTTCTTTGTATACATTATTGTATCCATGCTTTGGTTCATCTTGATAAATGATCTGGATTGTTCTCTGAGTGAGATCGTTAATGTGGCCAGAGGAGGTCTACTTTTTCCTCTCGTCCAAGGTTATTTAAACTAAACCAACCATTCCTTTAAATGTCTCAAATCTCTTACAGCATGAGCCGCAGCCTTAATGCCTGACAGAGGAACGCTGGTTTGCATGTAGTCTGATTATTATCTGCTACACAGATTGCTAGCAGCTGGGCCGTTCATGGCTGATGGTCCCATAGTTTATGTATTGTAACTGCTGGAATGTGGACAATTACCACTTTCATTTTCTCACAAAAACCTTAATATAGTTTACATAAAAGATTCTCTAAAAAATACTACTTTAAAGCGCTTTATGAACCTCCAGGGTTATTTTGAGCAGAAAGAAATTTGCTACCCATTTTGTTTATTTTTTGTTTATATGGACAAAAAATGAAATGGTATTTATCATACTAAAATAAAACAACTTCTTTATATTTCACTTTAACCAGGCTGGCTTTTTAAATGGCTGAGTTTCAAACAGGCTGCTTATATATGAGATATGTTGTACCACCCACCAATTAGATCTGTTTAAAGGTACACTTTGGTAGACTCAAGGTTTGACTGGTCTGGTGATTTAAGGGTCACAGAAAGAAGAAACTGCATATAGGTTAGATAGTAAACAAGTGAACTCAAAATGCTTGTCTTTTGTCACTCATATAGTCTATGTGAAAGCTGAGCAATTTGTCTTCAAAATGAGCAAATAAGTTGATATAAACTTACATACACAAAGAAAAATAACAAGCACAAAATTCTTACAGCATAAAATGCAAATATCAAGTGCACCATGAGCACAATAACACAGCCGTGAAGCAAATTAAACATGACGTTATGCAAGGACACTGTTGATCAGATTAATAAACTGGCATCCCAGATCAAAGCTCATTGCTTTAAATGTTTAAACTGATTGAGACAGACAGTGGCTACAGTTACATCATGTGTTTTAAGATTCAGAATTAATTTTACATGATTAAATCATTTCAAGTAGAAATTCCCAGCTGAAGTTTACATGGAAAACATGCTAATTTGCCTCATTTGCAGTCCAACTCCCAGCCATCCTTACAAAGTCATAATTACATTTCTACCAATATCTTTTTGGTATTGTCTGCTGCAAATATTGCCTTTTACAGAGCTCAGTTGAGCACTAGCCTTTCTTTAAAATATACTTATGTAAAGTAAGTGCATGTTAGTTCCGTCATGGTGACTTCTGACAGGGATATATATGTTTGTTGAGTGGCAAGAGCATGATGAAAGCATCTGTGCTACTCATACTGTCTGTCTTGTTATGCATGAAGTGTAATCTATGGTGCCGAACATATTTCTCATAATATATGTGTTTAGGTACTTTGATTAACTGAGCTTAGCTTCAGACAGTCTGTTATCATAAAGTTGTTGGTTGAGATTTCAAGACTGATTTTGCTATTCATAAATAAATTTCTCTATTTTCTGTTAAATCTATCAGGTCACAGTTTATCATCTATTTCTAACTACTTAAGCATCAGCATAGTAGTAGAAAATACGTTTTATTAATAGTATTATACCAAATTGATTTGGGACAAATATTGAATCATTAAACTAAAATTTGTCCCCTTATAGAGGCAGAATTAATATGACTGTCCACAGCAGGCAGTTTCTCAGCTGGTTACTGTCTCCTGACACCAGGACTGAGTTCTGCACAGAATCCATGGAATGACCATCAGCATTACAAATTTTCCAACACTTCCTGATATTTGACAACTTGTGCTGCATGATGTATGCAACATCGTAGTAAATACTTCATGTAAAGTACAGCATGATTCATGGACTTTCATTTTTCAAGACTATCTTTTATCAAACAGAAGACAGGCCTTTGGTGATAAAAAAAAGAGCAAAAGGCTAATTCAGCTGTTTGAGTGCTTTTGCAGTCGTGTATGAGACCCTGGATGGTTAAATATGGACAGTCTTACAATTTCTGAGAGTCTGTTGCAGGGGGGAAGTACAGAGAGAAGAAATAGACTGAAAGAAGAAAGTTGTCTATTTGTCAAAAGCTGCTGAGCACCTTGCGAGTGGTCGAACAGTTTAACCTGTAATTACTACAATTAAAATAATACTCATATTAACAAAGAGAAATTGCTTCCAAATGGTCTTTCACATGTGCAAGAAAAGAAAAACAAAAACACATGGCACAATCTGGCTTCAGAATTCTGGCACCAGAGCATGACATGTCAAATCTGAATTAATTTTAAATTGAAATGAGTAACTGTAGCTGGTTTTATGATAATATGCACCATATAGGAACCATTTACACTGTTCAAAAGAGTGTACATTTTGTTGTGTGACTCACAATTTCAATTTCCACGAACGGGAATATGCTTCTTTCCTGATTTGTGGATACGTTTCTTGTTGTAGAACTCTCTCAATGCATGGTGGGAATTCCCCTTGTTCTTTGTTTGGCAGGACTACAGAGCGTCAAAGCAAAACAACTTAATGTGTCTTAGACAGGAGAGAGGATTCAGAAATTTGCTCATAGACCACATAACCACATGATCAAGGAAGGGAGGGGACGACATACTAGGGTGTGAAAACAATATGGAATGCATGTGTGAACAGTAAGTGGATTTAGGAGCTACAATGATTGATCATTTCCATCCTAATCTCTCACTGTGAAATGGTCTCTCAGGACAAAGAGTGAGGTACATGAGGGAAATACAGTAAATATTGGACATACCACCCGGACGTGTCACAACCTTTCTTGCAAAGAAAATTGCAGGGGTTGACATCAAAGTGAAAAGCACACTGCCGAAATCAAAATGTCAGCCGTATGGCCTATAAAAATCATTGGACCCCTCACTCCTGTGATGAAGAGAAACAAAAGACACTCCAAAGTCAACACAATTTTCTCTGCTTTTCACAGAAAAAAGCACACTTGCAGGTTTGGTCTTTTTGCTGCACATAGACTGAAGAACACTGTTAAAGAGACCTCTGTGGGTCTTTTTTTTTTCAAATCTTGGCAATAACAATCCCATGTCCAGCAAGGGCCCTCCCAGTGAAGAACTGATGTAGAGGCCTGTTTTGCTGAAGAGTGTGAGGGAGTGATCAGAGGAGTCCTGTGGATAAAATCGCACTGCTGACCCTGGACATCAGTGATTGATGTCAAATGTGACCATGAAACTCAATAGGGGATGTTGTACATTTGATTTTATTGGCCACCATGCCAGTCTGACAGCTCTCTGCGGTAAGAAGACCTGCTTTGCTCAGTGCAAGGCTTTGTGCATGCTTGCTGCTGGGGAAATGTATAATGATATGTTAGGGTTTGGTAATTGAAATTTCCAACTATTTGTAGAGACAACAATAAACAGAGTGAGTCCCAGACGAGTTTCATGTGACCACAATAATATAGAATATTATACCCCAGGTAATTTTAAATTTTGATCATAAAATAAATGTTGCAGAGTTTCTAAATTTCATTTGATTTTAGTTTCACAGCACAGTATAAAAGAGAATGTAACAATTGAATAAATTAAGAATAAATTGTTTTTGTTCAAATAAAGAAAAGCATTCAAACTTGTTGAGCAAGTTAAATAAAACTTGTTTTCTTTCAGTTGTTTTAGTGTTCACATTTTTTAAAATAGGAATAAATGTAATCCAGTTATGTAGCATATATATGTCACAAAGTTTCTTCCAAATGTTTGATTCTTCCTCAAAGCCCTCTTACATTGACTTTTCAATGAACATTATCGGTGCACCTATAATTTTTTTCCCATCACATTTGGTCAATAAATAATAAACAAATAACATTTTCAGCTTCACCTTTTTTCTTTATTAAAGGGACTTAAGGCGACTTTACAAAATCTGACTCAGTGCTTCCGCAACAGGCGCTGTGGTGTGGGTAACTCCAGCAACCAGCCAAGCTGGCACAGGAGCCTCCTCAAACACTTTACAGACTGTCTTGTCATATTCTTTTTAGACTCATGAGATGCCGCTGATAAAGTCTTCTTTTTCTTTGTGGTGCCACTTTTTTGTGGGTTTCTGGATGCAGATCGTTTGCTGGCTATCCAAGTATCCATAAGTATCCCTGCAGTGTTTGAATCTGAGTCCGCAGCGGCCATGTTCTTCCTGTTCAAGAGCTGTCGGCAATGCGCATACAGCGTCAATCACATCCCCACGACTGCGCGGGAAATTCAGACGCCAAACTGCAGCTCTTTATGTAGCACACAGCCTGTTCAAGCCAACAGACATATACTACTACTACTACTACTACTACTACTAGTATTTAGCAGTAGAGCATTAACGAGTTGTGATTTTTTCTGGTTGACTACTTGACAGTAAAAGTTGAAGTCGTGTCGATGCGTCGTTCTATGATGTCACCATACTGGGGGGGGGGATAATGCTTGTCAGACAGTAATGCGTGTCTGACAACATACAATAAAGTCCTTTTCTCTCTCTCTCTGTTTCTCTTTCTCTCTCTTTAACAACAACAACTAACACGCTGGCGCTTTAAATGAAACCTGTCCCCAAAAACAAGAAAATACATGTCTGTTTGCATAAAATGTAGTAAAGACAAAAACAAAAACACTGGGGATCAAATAATAATAAAATTAACACTCAAGCAATTGAAAAAAGGAAAAGCGCTATCATCTGCTTATGTAAAAAAAATAATTGAAATTTGAAAACTCACCCAGCTGAAACGCTCTTGAAATAAAACAAAAATCAAGCCAATAACATAATGCAACAATAAAGGCCA
>JAVQJG010122660.1:0-11708 GCA_036024015.1 Craterocephalus amniculus
GGACCTTGACTTGGAATTGACTTTTTTCCCCCCTATTGGATTGTTTTACACACAGAAATTTTCTGGTTGCACTGACCAGTCTCAAATCAGTCTCAAACATGTAAGATTGTGATAAAATCGAATTCGTGATTTTATAACAAAACAATCGTGATATGATATTTTTTCCATATCGCCCACCCCTACCTAAGCGACAGGACTCAGGTGTTGCTAGGGAAAAAATGTGAGCATTTGTATTTGTGGGAATTAGGGAAGCTTATATTTACACATGTAAGGAGGTGAACCTCATGACAACCCCATGTGGCTTCTGGCTTTGCTTAAAATATTATTTGGTGAAATAACATTCGGCGTAATGCGATTATTCCACCTCAGGGTCAGTGGTTTCAACAGAAGCTTTTTCAATGATGAAAATCAAATTATACCACACATTAGCAGTGTCATGCACTCAAGATCATTTCTTTCTTTCTCTCTAAAAAGTTTAGCATGTACCTTCTTTTTATTTCCTGCCACTTTTTTTCAATGTTATTGAAATGTCTCCTTGCTTTTGCTTTAATGTCTTCCCAGTCATCCCCATGTTTAACTGAATGGATTTGCTTTCTATCTTCTTCACAACCTTGTTTTGGGGTCTGGAACTCACTCAAAGGCGGGTAGAGACTTAATGCAGACATAGACAAGCACCCTGCATAAACTCCACGGTGCGTGGAAAGAACAGAGAGGAAGCATACAGCCTTATAAAAACAACAAAAATGTGGGCACATACTCAAATATAAAAAATCAGGAACAGCTAGGCACGCTCAATTGTAAATGCCCCAAAACATGTCCATGCATACGTTTAAGGGGCAAGTGGTGACGAGAACCGGTGCCACACCGAGGGCAAGGAGGAGAGAGCTCTATGATAGGAGCATCAATAGCTGCCTGAAGAAGCTCACACAATGAGTTCTATGCCATTGGCCTAGAATGACAGCTCTGTCAGCCCCTTGTGGCCTCTGATTGGAAGACATTCACGTGTGCGCACACACACTTGTACATATCTACACAGTCATGGGTGACTCAGGCACTCCCAGGGGCATCTCTCCACCTTTCTAACGCTTGGCTCTGACAAACACAACACCTTATGGTTGGCAACCGGTGCCCAAGGAGAAGCATCAATGTTTATTCCATGCTTGTAATATCTCTTTCGTAATACTGATTCGTTCAACCGTCTCGGTACATAACATATATAAAACTGCATTACCGAAATCAGGCAAACGTTTTTGTTTACAAGTAAAGGTTTCCTGACATTTTTTGTGTTCATCATATAAAGTGTGTGCATTTAAGGAAGGCATAGCAGTGTGTGTACAGCAGAGTTTGATTTACCCTCTGCTACTTTGTCAGCAGGCAGGAAATCCATAGAAGTTAAACAATCAATTCATCCAGCTGTCACCAGATCGCCACTGCTTGTTTCCCCAAGGACACCAACCAGTCACTGCCATGAATGTTACAGCTGTGCCATTCACGCCAGAGGAGGATTCCACCTGAGCCGTGGTGTCTGAGGTAGGGTCTCAGATGGAACGGAGAAGCCAAATATTGATCATTTTACTGGAATGACTGCACTTGGCATTTTGATATGCAAAACTTTCTCCAGCCAGTAAACGTCATTCCAATGTTGTCTTGCTCTTGCTGTCTCTTCCCTTTCCTTCATTCCTTTGATATCTTTTTGGATTTCTTTGAGAAATTAGGCACAATGCGTGTCAAAAGTGTAACCGGTTGCTGGCGTGTGAAGCAGTGCCATAAAGCAGCTGTCATGTGATGCTCTAGGCTGGAACACAAAGTTATGAAGTGCAGTTTTTCAGCTCCAGGAGGCTGCGGGGCAATAATGGCCCAAAGATTGAGCATAATGAATGTCAGCGTGCCATGAAAACGAGCCAGAAGCATAGAGTTTAAAGGTCGGGAACTTTTGCAGTATTGCGTTAATGAAGGAAACTAACATATTGCACGACAGTAGATTCTGGTTTGATAAAGTCATCTCAATATCTTTAGTCGAAAATCCATACATCTATTTTCATAACCCATTTATTCCAATGCAGGGTAGCAGGTTTAGTTGAAAATGAAACCATTAAATAGATATCCATTCTGAAGTAGGTTGCACTCCAGGTAATCAGCATCGAAGGGGGCTGATGTACACATCACCGAGAGCCTCTGAAGCAATGTACTGTGTACACAAATGTATTTTTCCTATCAGTTTTACCTCATTTCAGCACAAATATGCATTTACGTCATAACTCGCATAACAAGCTTGTTGGCTCTGATTCAGTGATGTTAGGCTTTCCTGTGATCCAGTCAAAATCAGAAAACCGTGCATTTGTGAGAGAAGATGAAAGCACAAGACATGATTCGGAACAGTGCCTTATTGAGGATTTGCAGCTACGTCACAAAACCACGTGACAGCTTGGTAGGCTTTAGCGTAGAGATTACTGCAAGTGTAGTGTGGAAAGCGTTCCGTTTTGTTGAAATATTAATTAGTATCAAGCGCAGTGTCTATACAGCCATGATTACCACTTGTGTAGCAATGGGTTGTCATAACAAAAAACAGAAGAGATCATAGAAGTCTGATTATTGATTTCCAGCCGAACACGAAAAGAACCAAATATGGATCGCGGCGGAGGACGGTCCGTGTATAATACGTCCACGTCTTATTTTCTGCTTTAAACAAATGATAAATATCCATGATCCTTTAAGTGGACGTTTCTGTCCATTTTCTAGAAAGTGCCCAAAAAAAGGTCACAGGAAGGTGATTTTTGTCAAGCGTGGGTAATTTGGGGTTGCCAAAAATCAGCTCCCTGTGACCTTTTATTGGACACTTTCTAGAAAGTGGACAAAAATGTCTACTTGAAGGGTCATACATGTAAGTTTTTTTAGGGATCATTCAAGGGTTAAAGGAACACATCTTTCACTGGAGTAGGGTGGATGATGGTGGGAGTAACAGAAAACCTATACAGGGCACTTTGTCTTCTGTACACAGACATTCAGTGTATATCATCATTAGTTTGCACACAATGTGAAAACAGAAAACGGAAGGAATCCAAGTAAAGCAAAACCTCCTTTTGCAACAATAACCTTAAGAAGGTGTTTCTGAAAGCAGCAGGTATGAGGTGCACAACCTGCAGAACGGAATTTGGACCAGAGACTGATATTTGTCTAAAGTAATTTCTCAGTCAGCGAAAACATGCTCTGCAGCATCATATTGCTTCCTCCACTGTGCTTTACTAAGATCATAGTTTTATGCCACTCTGTAATAAAACACGTTTTGCTGATGACCATCAACAAGGATTCCTCTAAGCTCAGCCTTGCCACGTATATTCTACAGAACCCTTTTAGAGTCCTCCTACATATCCAGAGCAGTCTCCTTCCACATGATATAGCACGCCATCGAACATGAAGCAGGCGATAAGAGAACAGTGGCAGAGTAGAGTAATACCTTCTCTCTGATGTCCCTGCAACATGGAGCTGGCAGAGTGACAGAGAGATTATTATTATCATCAGATAGTCAGATGGTGCTTGTTTTCGGGGCTCAGCTGGTTAAGTTTGGCCATCGGGATCATCACCAGGTGCTGTAACGTCCTTCTGGGCACAGACCCACCATTGGAGGGCACTGCAGGGTTGGCACATTCCCTTGCAGAAAAGGCCGAGATTAGAGTAATGTTGAAAACACAGGATGAGTTGTTTTTTTCTCTCTCTCCTTCTTTTCAGCAGAAGGACAGAACTAGAATCAGATTAAATCAGTTTGCCTGACTAAGGAGGAATGGACAGAGCACGTAAAAAATGATGAAGGGCAGACGTAAAGAAATAAAGAGTTATTACTTGGATCAACTGCCCAGAAAGTAAAGGTAAATATAAGATAAGAAATCAACAGCTAAAGAAGAATATAAGACCTTCTGTGGAATTGTGATGTTGGTGTGTCCTGAATGAATTCAGCCTAAAATGGAAGAACAGAATTTCTCATCTGATTGAGGAAGATTAATTAAAAACCAAAGCCTGATTAATTACAGCCAGCTTCTCAGACAGACGAGTCCTCTGATGGGTTGTCTGTTCCTCCATGTGATGCCCACCTCAGCTCCTTTGGTGTTGACCCAGTTTGTTCTCAGAACCTCATGCTCTACATGTGTGTATCTGAAGTAGAGTCACTGGGCCTCTTTGCTCTGTGTTAGAGGAATTCCAACTCTTCAAGGTTCAAGGTTACATTGTTAATACATGTGGGTAGATTTGTTTTGCTGAAACAATGGCAGCATTTGGCATTCTGTAACAAAAGACACAATCAACCTGACAAACAGGAACATGACCATGTGACTCAGTGCTATTTTCACTGATAAGTTGCATATTGCATTTGAAATATGTATGCTCGTACTTGATCAATACAGATGCTGAAAATGCAAAATGTAAAATACTTGAGGGGTGAGTTGGGTTAAAAAAAAATCTAAACACTCCCTTGCTGCCATTTCTCATTTCTTTCCTTTTATAGGTGTAATGAAGAACAGCGAATACACCTCTTTCCCTGCTGTCTTTCTTGCTCTCTCACATCTTTTGTCTCTCCATTTCTCTGCCACCTTATTGATCTTCCAATCCATTCAGACTCTTGCGGCAATGTGAATCTCATTTTGAGGACATGGCAGCACACTTAGTTGGAGTACTGATCAATATCAGTATGCCTCAGGAAAGAATTCATAATATATACAGTATATGTATATGTATATATATATATATATAATATACTGTATTAATTGGTCCGTTGAGCTTAGGATAGATTGAAAGACAGTTTGACAGTTTTGGTATATTCACTTAAGAAGTTAACACAAATTCCTTTTAACAGTTGATTATATGAAATTTAGAATTGAAAATAGAGAACCATGACACATTACCAACATGGTTTTAGTGAACTTATTTACAATGTCCACTTTTTATCTACGTGAGGATGATCAAATTGTGTATTTTAAGTTCAGGTAAAGTCTATTTGTCATTATAAGGCTATAAATATAAAGAGCAATGTGTCATTGAGGACATATGTAATGTATACTGATGAATATAAATGATAAATCTGTATAACAGAAGAAATGCAGCTTTTTAATGGGTGTCTGTAACCAGACACCATACTGCAGATACAGTTTGCTGTATATGAGAAATACTGCACTGCTGTAACTCTCTCCTCCCACATTCATAAACACACACATAATCTCATCCCTGAAGACCAGGATGAGCTCGGTTTACCTTGAGAGTGACTGTTTTTCTTACACCTTTTCCAAGTTAGTATCTTTGTATCTTAGTGGGATTGCTTACCCACTCTGCATCAGATTACGTCTTTGCAATGAGCAAAGATGCACAGTGTCAAGCATGGAGAACAGACCCGTTAGGATCAGCGCCCATACATGTAGGTGCACAGACACCCAGAATAAAACACAGGTGGAGAAATGTGCATGCATGCACAAACACACACAGCCACTGCGATTTGGTAAGGCAGTCAATTCTGCACAGTGTGTCAGTCAGGTTAATTACCAGACAGATGGCTGTCAGTGAGGCTGAGTGGGTGTGTAAGTGTTCGAAAAGGAGGTATGGCTCTCTCCAGGATTACAACACTTCCTCTGTAAGCATACAAAAGTAATGCACTTACAAAGGCAGGCGATAAGTATAATGAACAAACACACATGTTTACAGAATGCAAAGACCAATTCCTAATATCTCTCCGTCTCCAAACCATTCTCTCATCACCCCCTCTTGCTATTTCTTTCCTTTATGCACTCATAACACCTCTTCTGCATCGCTGCTCCCTCACTAATCCACAGTGACACATCTCACAATTCAGATCTCACGCAGAGAACGCCTGCCTCGCTGCAGCTGATAATGTGCTATGTGCCGCAGAGAAGCAATCAGACGATTTAACACAGAAATAAACAGGCAGTTTGCACATGACAGGTAATTTATCATTTAAGACTGTAATTTCCAGCAATCATATTTAGTTTAGGACCTTTGCTGTTAAAATGACAATATGGTACAGTTACTCTTATCTCCCCAGTGGCAAAAAATAAAAAAAGAAAGAAAAAACAAACGGCATAAATAGCGAAAAAAAACTTGCTGAGTTCAGTAATGGTATTGTGCAATGTGAAATGAAGCAGGTAGAATTCTCTTTTAAACTGGAAAACACACCCATCAGTAAAAATTCACTATTACAGAGCTTGCATACTAATTGTGGAGAGCTCTATTCATCTTGAGAGGAGTAGTATTTGTTGAAAGAGGGAATAATACGATGAATAAAAAAAAAAAAGAAATAGGTGTTTTAAGAGTGATCACAAAACCCATGATAAGGTATGGTTGATTTTTTTACTTCCATCACGCACTGCACTGATTGTATTGATCCAAGAATTCATCATCTCTTTATACTCTCTGGGTTGCCGGAGGTTTTGAATGGCAGTGGTGGCTACTGAGGGTGGGGGGGAGAAAACCATGTCTGACGATAACTTGTTATTGTAACCGGAGTGGAAAGACCATTACAATTTCGAGAGATTCGCTGATACATTAGAGGAGGATTTCTGTCAATGATGATAAAATGATGTTTGGAACAGCTGTCAAATTACCTTAACATTTTCTGCAAATACCAATTTAACTATCATTACAATTAGCATGGTATTCAGCGTTTCAGTGGATTTTAGTAGAAAAATCAAGTGGATACTAAGTAGAAATGTGGTTTAGGGAGCTAACAATACTTTGCGTTAAGTCATTTGTTAAATGAACAACAGGAAGTGTCTATTTGATGTTTCTGCAATGGAAAATTGTACATATCCTTTGCACAACACAGTGAGGAAACAGTTTGTTCAGAGAAACTTTGTCAAGTTTTGTGCAAGACCGAAAGATAGAGATCATTCCTGCCAGCAGACACCCCCCTCTCACCCCCCCAACTATGTATCATATTCTAATTAATCATGATATTTTTTTGTAAAACAAAAAACATCAACAAAAACCTCAACCAAACAAACAAGCCCCCAAAAAAAGAAGACCAAAAAGGCAAACTCTGATTCACCTACATACGTAGCTCTGTGTCCACTTCAAGTGAAGCAAATGCAGGAAGCATACTGCAGCGCAAAGGGCATTGTGGGATCAACACAGGGCACTGTGGATGAACAGACCCAAAACATACATGCATGTGAAACAATAGCCAGCTCTGGCCAGGAGTCAAAAAAAAGTTGTAAAAAATATATGGTCAAGCCAGCACCACTAGGATACTATGCATCTCCATGTTTTACTCTTACTGTACGTGGTGGAAACAGAAGTTATCTTCTATTTACCATTACATGAGTGAGTTTTCTTTTTGTTCTCCTTGTCTTCTCCGTCAGCAATTGCTGATGCAGTCCCACCTCTGGTGACAACAGCAATAGACTATTTAAAAGGTTTGGTTAGTTTGAGTACATGCAGTGTGAAAGCAATCTCAAGCCAGAGGAATTCTGCAACCCCTAACTGAACGGAGTCCCTAATTATATCGAGTCTAGGAGACTATTAGGTATGACTTCACTTTCAGTCAAAAGTTTCCTTTGCTTATGAGCTTTGGAGAATTACAGACCAGTGAAGTCGTGGGCTTTACCCACTGCCCCGACAAGCTGGCAGGTCCACTTTAACGGTAGTCTATGAGGCTGTTATCACCGCAATAATGTTACATCAGCTTACCACTATAACTGGAACTATTTTTCTGATGCTATTCTTTCCTCAATCACAATCACCAATAGTTTTTAACCATTTAAAGCCCAACCCAAAAAAATTAACTGAGGAGAAAAGTTCATTTAAAAAAAATCTGAAGTCTTTATGTGACTCTTTAACAAAATGTCGGGAAAGAGAAATCTTTTTCGTATATCTACCATTTATTACCATATATTGTGTTAAAATGACTGTAATGTAGTCTTTTGCTTCCTGATTTCCATTAAGGTGCACAAGACAAGTAACATAGTGTATACTGCAGAGGAGCAATTCTTTACATTTGTCTTTATAGGGTTAAATCAGAGATAATTTTTGATTATGCCTAAAGCCATAATGCCAAACGCATTATATTTGATACATGAGTTTCTGACACCTCTACACAGCTCACAAGTGTTGCTCAAAATCTTGTGGGGTAAGGTCCCCTGAAAGATTTATTGATGTAGGGGCAGTATAGGTTTTTTTTTTCAAAATGGCTTCCTGCTATAGTAACACAAATAGTTATACAAAAATTTAAAAAAATAAATTACATTCTATTCAACAGTCCAATAAAGAGTTGCAAATATAACATGAATAATTTTCTTTTAGTTTGAAATCTCAGACTGTAATTGCTGACCTGCAAAAGGCGTGAAGGCTTGGCAGCAAAAAGATAATGCATGTTAACATCAAAGTAAGACAGTTCAAATGGTTGAAATCTATTATCAACATGCTTCACTCATGATGTCTTCAAAAGACAAACAAATACGGTCTCTTTGAAGAGTTGACTTAAAGATGCATTGCAAATCTGAGAAACCACACTATGCAACTTTTTCATCCAGGATGCTGCATGATGTTGCAGCTGAGTTCTCTTTACGCACTGTGTCACATGCTGGCAAACGAATATAAACAAATGCACACTGTGACTGATTCAGCAAAGAAATACAAGAGGACATTATCGGAGGTAGAGACGAAAAGAAAGAGAATGGATCAGAGCAAGAGATAAGACAAGAGACAGGATGAAACTGTTTTTCACTGACTGGAGTGATCTCACAGTAAAGGTAGGATGCAGGATGGATGGGGAATGGATGTCGGCACGTCACTGAGAAAATGGCACAATTTCTGCAGTGTGTCTTCAAGGAAAGACAAACAACAAGATTACAGATTGGAAGTGGAGAGGCAGCAAGGTGAAATTCACATGTACACTGACACCAAAAACATCACTTGGGCAGGCCAGAACCCATCTGTCCCAACATCACATTGCAAACAGATGACAGCAGTGCAAATTATTTACTACAGAAATCCAATGACAAGTGCGTAAACGTGGAAACCTGCAAAGTAAAACATATCTCTTTGGAGGACTGGTTTACTTGAGTCAGGGTTTTCTCATTGATTTTACATATCAGAAAGCAAGGACACTTCAACTCAGCATCTTGAATTGAATTAAACAAAATAACAGTATTTGACTCAATGTGAATGTAAACTGACTGCCCTTGAAAATGATATCAGGTTGAGTTAAATTTTACTTGCTCTGCAATCTTTTCATGAATGATTACAACAAATATTACATTTTGTACCCGGATGAGCCAACACAAATCCACACACAACAACAGTTTGTCTCACCTAACTATAATTCAGAAATAGGACTGGTGTGGCACCGGGTTACTGCTGCAGCACGGGGTAATTATCTGACTTTTTTGTTGACTGGCACACATCCTCTCTGTCGAGGCAAAGCACCAATCAATGTCACCCTTGGCAGTCTGATAAGTCGGCATGACACTCCCTATTCTCCCTGTCTCTCTTCTACACGGTCTGTCATCAAATTTTGTATCACTTTATCTCCCCTTATAGTGAGGGGTTGCCCTCTGACTTTAGTTCATGGTCTTGCCTTGTAGCTCTTTGCCCTTCACAGTGACTCTTTTTAGCCTCTTGTGTAATCTTGTATGCTTCTTCACCTTGCTCATTCCTCTTGCCCCTACTGTCCTCTCCTCTCTCTGTCTATCTTGAGTCTTTGGATCCGCTGTAACTCTTGCCCTGCCCTGCTATGCTGAGCTTCCTATACTGTTAGTGTAAAGTCTGCAATGTGCTGAAGGCTCAAGGTCTTGAGTAAAAAAATCTTTTCCACTTAACTGAATGTATTTGTATTCCCAGGCTAGTAATGCTGAGGCAGCGGTGCCACTTTGTACACCCTCAAAAAAAAAAGTGCCTAACTGTAACTTAAGGGGTACAAAGGCTGGTCACCATACCCTGTTGTACCCTGAACAGTGCATAGTTCCTACTCTTGTAGTTTATACCTTATTTAGAACACAAAAAAACACACAAGCCAAAAGTCAAAACACAAAACTCTCATGCACACATACTGTACAGTACAGTACTGTACTGTACTGCTGCTGAAGACGTCAGATGCAATGTGGGGTTTAGCACTTCCAAGAACATTTCAACATGTGGTCTGTCCTTTTCCTCTGCTCTTCCTCATTAACTACAACCAGTCCAAAAGACAGTAAGGCATATTTAAAACGAATTAAATGATTAAAAAAGTTTAGGTTATAAATGTTTAAAGTGACTTAAGGCAAGATTTGTGATAAACTACACATGCATTTCCAGTTTATTCAATGCTAATGCGTCGTGAAGCATTAAAAATCCAACATAACAAGACCATCCGCGTAACTGTCTTTTGTCTTGAACAAGCTGTGTGCTACATAATGCGCTGCAGTCGGGCATCCAAATTTCCCACGTAGTCATGGGGATGTGATGTAAATTGATACTGTATGCGCGTTGTTGACAGCTCTTGAACAGGAAGAACATGGCTGCCCCGGACTCGGATTTAAACACTGAAGGTATACGTATGGATGCTTTTGCAGCCAGCAAACGACCTGCATCCACTCAAAGCCCTCAAAAAAGTGGCACCACGAAGAAAAAGAAGACGTTTTCAGTGGCATCTCGTGAGTCTAAACTAATATTTGACCGGACAGTCTGTAAAGTGTTTGTGCGCGCTCCCGTGCTACTTCGCTGGTGGCTGCCCACAGCGCTAGTCGTGGCAACACTGACACTGATTTTGTAAACTCCCTTTGAAAAAGAGGGCAAAAATCCATATATATTTATCAAAGTCCTCAAATGTGAATATGAGAAATGTTTCCTTTTTTTATACAACAATAAAAAAAAGTTCCCACATACAGTACCATTTACTATTTGGGTAAAATAAATTTACCTTCAAAGCTCTCAAAAGGGGTACACGTAGTAACCTTGAGGTTCTGTTATGAGTCCTGGTGGGTGGATGAGTGTTCATTAGAAGACAGACATGTACTCTTAGAGTACCCCTTTTTCTGACAGTGTACAAGCAGCAGCAGAGTACTTTCATCTGCTCTCATCGCTGGCTGACCTTGATGGTCTTCAACTGTATACCTGACTTAGGGCATTTGTGCATGTGTGCTTGTCTGTTTATATCAGTGTGTTGCTTGTGTGGGGTGGGAAACTGTGAAATCAGTGATTAACCCTTGTCTAATTGACCTTGTCCTTTTACAGTGTGGTCACAGGTTCTCTCTGTGGTACTTCCTTGTCCTTGAGGCACACACAGCTCTGCAGAGGCTGACAACCATCAGTTTAATCAAAGTGAAAAATCTCCAGTAGATCTTACAATAATACAGCTCTCACACACAGCTGCTTATTTATTAATGAACCAATCTCTGAGGTTCACAGTTTACAGGGTATTGTAGTTCATGTTACAGTACACACAGGTCAACACTGTATTCATATATTTTTAATTATCTTAAATTGAAATATTTATCATTTAGACATCCGACACAGTCGACCATAACGTTGCGAGATTGGCTGAAAAACTGGGCATGGCTTTTTACTTTGAGTTCAAATTAAAAGAAAAGGACTACTTCATGCCTAGAAGTTACTGTAAATCTGAGCAGGTGGAGTTCCTCGAGGCTTCGTCTTGGGGCCACTGCTGTTCCACAGTTATATGATCCCACTCCCTCCCCCCACCCGGGGGGGGGGGGGGGGGGGGGGGGGGGGGGGGG
>JAVQJG010122662.1:0-26889 GCA_036024015.1 Craterocephalus amniculus
CCTTATTTTTAGAAATACTACATATTTCCTGTTTTTCTCATCTGAAAAGAAAAGGGCTTTTTATGACAAAAAGGGCAAAAACAAAAATAATTTCAAATATATATTAAAGACAACTACATATATGCTAAGGTATGAAGTTGTTGCAAAGATTTGATGTGAAAAAAGGTTTTAAAAAATATTTATTTATCACATTTTAACTACACTTTTATGTGGGGTACCGTTTTGGTACCCTACAGCAAAGAACATGTGTTGTTTTTAAAGGGGCCCTGAGGGTTAAAGTCTATCACTCTGATGGCAGCAACAGCTTGAGTTTAGACCAGGTAGATGTGTCAGTTCCAGATGGATGAAATCCCTGTTCATGGTTGGAAACAGATGTAACATCTGGAACTGAAAACATCTGGTCAAAGTGTTCTAATCTGAAGGATGCAGCCCGTCGCTGTCACAGTAGGGGATCATTCCTGACAGCAGAGTGACAAGAATTTGAAGTTTTCTACCCCAGATGCAACTGACCACAGGTCTGTATTCATCCAGAGCACAGATCATTTCTGACCATGACCAGAATCTGAAGCAGTAGCTGACACACTGCCACTCTGAACTTCTTTCCACATAATGCATTTCAGAATTCGTACTGTGTTCTCAATGCTACTGCACTCATCGAACAGTCATGCCACTTCTGTGACAGTTTTAAGGATGAACTCATGCTACTGACTGTGGTGTGATAACAACTTTTGAAAGTCTTTATTTGGTGCCATTTAAAGACTGAATGGCCCAATAAAATGATAAGAATTCAGTGCATGGCACAACCTTCTGTATTATATTTTATGAAAATCTATGTCAAGATTAGCCTGGCTACCGCAACTAAAATTCGCAAGCTCCATATAGTCTGGCCAGGAGGCCCATTCAACCGATTTCCAAAATCCCAAAAAAGTGGGAGCCAAATTTGAGCTTAGTCAAAGAGCCGGGCTCGAGGCAGTGACGTAGTGCTACTACGGCTGGCAGCCGTTGGCAGCACAACTGTCAACATAGCTAACATGGAGCAGCGACGAGCGTTTAACACAGCGGTATAATCCGTTTTGAGCACATTAAACGGAAAATTCAAGTTTAAATTTGAGGCATTTATTGGAGGGAAAGACGTTTTTGCCTTGCTCCCGACCGGCTTCGGTAAGAGTCTGTTAGCCCCGCTGACTACACACGAGTTAGAGAAAAGAGTGCTGTGATTGGTTTAAACTTTGGTTGATTTAAGCTTCGACCAATCACAAACAGCGACATTTAAAAGAGACGGGTCAACCGTCCCTTCTGAGAAACAGCTTCTGTATTAGTCTTGGCCAGACTATATGCTCGCATTATAGTCGCGATAGCCAGGCTATGTCAAGATTGCATTTCATTCAAAAACCACTCATGAATATCACGTTATTGCTACAAAAATAGGCTTATAAGATGAATTCTTCAGTAACAATCTGTCTAAAATGAAATGGCAGCGTATTCTAGGCTGAATTATTGGATATTCTGGCTAACTGACCCACGTAAAGACCTTTACAGAAGTATTGCTTTTTCATTATGTTTGCACCAGTGTTGAAAAGCTTCCAGTTGTACTTTGGTTTTTGCATGTTTACAGCTTTTGTAAACACATGGATTCACATGGCCACACAGTCCCATTCCTCTGATCAGGAATCCTGTCTTGTTCTCAGGTATTGAGTGTTTATCACTGAGTTGGGACTGTGCTACCCAATCATTTCCTGTGACTCAGCTCAGAGCAGACAACAGCCTTAGTCCTCCTCCTGCAATCCTTCTATTTCATATTGGTTCCCTCTCCTCTTAATAAATCCTGAGTATATACAGTTATTACATGTGGCGCTTTACCTGTTAAATCACTAATGCTGTCTTGCAGTTATCGGCCTGTACAGCTTGCGGTAGTAGAGACGTACAGTGACACCGGATTGGAGTAATAAGAGGACTAAATGAGAAAGGAAAGTGATCCAGACAAAAATTATAAAACACTGAAGACAGAACAAGATTATGGTAATATGTGCTAATTTTGTGTTAATTCTCACTCTGAAGCCTTAAGTTCCCCAGCGCCACAGATTCGCAGCTACAGTGCATCTGGCTTTGTCTTATCTCCTCAACACTCCCACCTTCACTCACCCCTTTCATCCCGAGCCGAGACCACATCCCCAAAGCTGCTTCTCCTGATTGAATATTAATATATCATAGGCTTATCTGCTTTCACCCTCAAAAAAAAGGTTTCCTTAAAATGTTCCGAACACCAAACTGAAATCAAGTTCTGAAAACATGGCAGTCTGGTGATCTTTGTTAGATTTTTTTCAGAGTTAGAGATTGCACAGGTACAGCAGCATGTACGGAATACTGATCACATTATACTCACCTTAAAGCAGTGCACAGGAAATTTCACTCACATTTTGCCCAAAGGTTATTTATGATAACGTTTCAGTTTTTATGCACATTTTGCCTTTTCCTTCCCTTCAGCCAAAAAGCATTGCTGGGCCTGCCCTTTTCACTTGACAGATGATTCATTACAAGAAATAAAATCAGTCCTATTAGAATATCAATGAATTACACACTGATTATTATAATTTGGCAACAGGGCGTTGTTTCGTACAGAAGTAGATTTAAATAGTATACGAAACGGTTCAATGCTGCTTTTGTTTTATGAAACTGGTGCCATCTAGACAACAATTAAAAGATATTGACAATGTTTCCTTTAAATGTTTATACCTCATATCAATTATTATTTCAATATAAATAAACCCATTTAGGCAGGATATAGTAAGCTAGGAGTTTAAGAAGTAAAACTAAAATACTGTGAGCAATATGGTAAACATGATAAATGTTTGCCAGCCACTGCCAAAAAGGAAGATTGGGAAACACTCTATATCTCAAGGGAGAAATTTTCCCTGAGAGTCAAGATTTACATAGATTGATATAGCTGAAGTAATCTGCTGTGTCATTAAGTTCCAAAACTGGCTTCGTAATGCTGTGGATTAAGGGACACTGCATGTTTATGGTTAGTTTAATGGGAAGTGCAGCCATTTCTCAAGCTTTATGATCACTGCTTTGCTGATCAATACACTTTTTAGTGCTTGTTAGGCTAGTTGGAGTTTAAGTTTGCAATTTGTGAACTTTAGCTATGAAGAGGTGAATCAGATCCAATATGCCCTCTGTAGTGATGTATTTCTATATGTTGGGATCTTTTTTTGCCATTAGAAAAACATTTAATCCTATTTTTTAAATAATTTCATGTGATTAATGCAGTATCAAATATTTAATTGTACTTTCAAGTTTGGATTTATTTATTTATGTTTGCTTTTATTTGTATAATAGACATACAATCAGAAATGACAGGGTTTTTTTTGTCTGGAATAGGGTGAAAAGTACATGCATTGCTCTTTGTATACATGAGGAATATTCTATGTGATCAGAGTGTATTAAATTCAATAATGAATATTTTGATAAAATCACACAGATTATTTGCCAGTCTGGTCCACCATGCAGTAGATTGCACTTAGAGTCTAAATCTTTTTGTCGTTATGACAACAAAGACAGAGTTTCAGCTTATTAATACATCGATAAACAGCGCAAGTCCCAGTTAATCAAACTGATTAGAAGACTTATAATTGGCAGAGGAGGGAGGTCCAAATCAAGGAACCTCTGTATGCAAGAGAACTTGATAGATAAATGGCTACAGCCTAGATAGTTTTATATTGGTGTTGTGATTCATATCAGTTACAGAGAAAGAAAGAAAGAAAGACCCCCTCTGATACAGCTTGTCTTTATCCTTAAACATGAAAAACACACCTGATGTTAAAAACAATTCAGAACTCAAGCCTAGATATGTACTCTAATCAGGCATGCAGTACAAATCATTTTTATTCCAAAGTAACAAAAATCTATTTGAACTGGCTGAACTGATATTTGTTTATTAGGACGTTTGAGATTAATGATGTAATTTCATGTTCACAGCTGCATTTGTTCCCCTAAGAAACCTTTCACATTTTCAAAATGTGAATTAGTGTGCCATTTATTTTTACTTATTTTAGTTGCTGCAAGTCTTGTGGAAAAGTAAGGACAAACTCAATTTCACACATGAGATTTGTATAGTGGGTGACTCCCAGTTTATGTGTGTGCAGAGATTGCATTGTGCTGAAAGGCCTTGCAGCAATTTCCCCAATCGGAAGAATCACCTTTAATTTGTTGGATGATTTTGTTAAGGATGATTTTCCTTTCCGGTGCTCACTTCCAAGTTTTGGGGGAGAGAATAACCTCATCACATCTGTCTCTGAAGACCTTTCAAACCACAAAAGAAAGTGTTACAGAAAAATGACCTCTTGCTTTAAAGGTGTACTGCAGCTTCCACTGATCTGAGTATTAAGCTGTGTTACAGAATCTCCACATACTTTATCAACCCCCATTTTAAAAGCAGACTTTACACCATCCATTATTGCTGAAAGTTTATGATGGGTTGATGTGCTTCCATTTTCCCATATAAGGTTTTAAACATAGTTTTATAACAACTAAACTAACTAAAACAAGAATAAAAACACCTACAGAAAAAAGGAGAGGCAATGAATGGAAACTAAATAAAGGGGATTGAATGCAATAAAATCAAAAGAGACAGGTTAAGTTGGTGGTAAAACCCACTGACTATAGATTACTGAAGTAAATGGGTAACTGTAGCAACAGCGATGCATCTTCTTTGTTTTTAGTGTATTATGTTTGTGGACACTGCTTTGACATTTGAAAAGCTGCATAATGCTGGTCTGATACTTGTGCTTACTGTATTTATACCCCTTTTCCACTGGCCAAAAAACCTGTTTAAACCCGCGTACAGTCAACTTTTGGTGGCAATGGGAAAGGCTTGCTGACCCGCGTCAAGCGACGGAGCAAACGGCACGGGTTAAAATCGCCTTTAAACAGTTTGGCTCCGATCGGCATGCGATGGAACCGCCAGACCCGGGTTTACCCGCTGTGCATGATACAACATGGTATAGGTAACAAAACAACTCTGCTTCGCCCACAAATTCAGTAGCCTTCATTCTATGGGAAAATTGGCCGTCACCCTCTTAGTTGTGCACGGTCTAAAGCCAAAAGAAGAAAGCACGTTGACTCCTGCCTGACTCGCTCTCCTTTGTTTACTTTTTTAAAACAAAACTTTAACTTAAAAATAGGTTAGACAAGTCAGAAAAATTGGCAGCAATTATTGTTTACTTGCCTAGATTTCTGTTGCACGGATGACGTCATCAACCTGAACCCAGCGTTCAGCTGCCAGCAGGAGATCAGACACGGCTTTTTTTTATCAATGGAAAAGGAGCCGAATGCCGATTGTTCGCGGGTCAACCCAGCTTTGAAAAACCCGTGTGGACCCACTAATGTCTAATTTCTAATTTCTAATGGGAAAGCGGCTTTATTTTAGATTTCTTTCAAAGTTGTCTGGTTGTAAAAGGAAAGGAGACAAAAGCAGGTAGATGTTTTTTGAAATAATGAAAAAGAAACACTCATTCTGAATTGTGTTGCAAACCATAAAATAGCAAAGCAATTTGATATAGAAGTGATTTGGATATTTTCTGCCACAGAATTTACTAAAGTAGAAACAGCTAGTAATAAGACTCGTAAGAGACCTCGTATTAATTGAATGACAGGACATCACATTGCATTAGTTTGATATTATTCCAAAAATAAAAAGTTCCAGTGAGAGTTTGAATCCGGTAAATGTTTTAGAGAAGCCTTGTGGTGTATCACCCTGTGACTCAAGGGCAAACTTAACTCAGAGCTGCTCCTTTGCTGTACACCACATACTCCCACCGGATGCTCCTACCACTCTGCCATCACTGCATGCTCTACTTCCCCTCCAAATGTGAATACTCTCAATCCCTCTGTCTTGTGTATCACTTCATGACAGCTGCTAGTGGTGTCTGAGTCTGCAGAGTATTTGTATAGTCATGTATAGTCATGTAGGCTCTGTACCTGTTTGCATGAATAAATGGACATGTGTGCTCTGCAGTTAAATGCACCCCCACAGAATTGTAACAATATCCATCCCACTGAAGAGTTTTGCTCTTTCTGACATTTTTTCAAGTACTTGTTGGTGTATGTGTTCATGTATGTGTGCACGGGGATCTCTTCAGGGGGAGCAGAGAGAACAGAGGGACTGAATGTCGGACATTTTGGATAGCTTCCAGTCCGATACAGTACAATATCTGTCTTCTTTTCCCCACAGGTTTGCTTGACATTTAATTTCTTTATCCTGGTGACCAATGCATAAAAGAAAAAGGTCCTGCTGCAATTACAGCCAAGGTCAGCGCAGTGAAGTGTAGTGTGCTGTGATGGTAAGATGTTGAATGGATACTTTTATGACGTCACATCTCTGTTCTGTGCATACACATGAAGATAAGCACACACTTTTGTCTCTGCCCATGCAAAGAAAAAGGCTGTCTTTCATTAAAACAAAGGCATTATCGTTCCACACAGCTGCTGTGTGGAAATCATGAATGTAATGCTGCATTTGGCCCCGTCAGTCGGGATGTGTGCACATTTAATTTAATCCATTTATGGCTACTTCAGTCAGCTGGCATGAGAGCCATGCATGTCATGAATTGTGCCTCCCGCTAATGGTTTTAACGTAATGCTTTGGTTTTACTCTGTCAGCCTGATAAATATATGACATTCCATGTGTATTAATGAGCAGACGTCAAGAAGAGCCACTGCCGCAGCATCCTCAGACATTCACAGAGACAAACAACCAAGACCCAAACATACAGATAGAAAGGCATTCAATCACATTCATGGACACACTTATACAAGTAAAGCAGCAGACAAGGGCATCTGTAGGTTTTATTCATCCAAGTGCCTCTTAGTGTGCAGATGTTGTTTATCAATTTACCAAAGTGTTATATACCAAATGAAGCAGGCAAGCAACACCTCGATATCACTTTTTTTTCTTTTACCCCCCTCTCACTACAGCTCTCTGTCATGCCAGTATTTTTTCCAGCTCCCTGCAGCTCCTCTACACCTCTCCTATCTCATTTTGTTCCTTGCTGGAGACTAATTAAGAGCTTACCCTGGACAAATGCCTGGCTCAGGATGCTGCCAGCTTAAATGGACATGTAAACTGTAGTTGCAATGAGCTACCACCAAGAGGCGGTAGTGTGCCATAAAGTGTTGCCTTATGGCACACTTACTTTTTTTTCCCCCTCTTCAACTTAAAATTAGTTTAAAGATCAAAATAACACCAAATGGCCAAAACACATGTGCTGAAGTGACAGAGGAGGCTGAGAAGAGATGAGTGTAATGAAGCTGGGGGGGGGGGGGGTTAGCTGGATGGATGGAACAGATGGCAGGCAGATGGAAGCGGGAGGGCAGAGAAGAGAGACGTTGCAAGAGAGGAGAAAGGGCAGCATCGAGGGTGAATCCATCAGCCCCTTCCTGTGAGGCGTGACAGAGCGGCAGACAGATAGATGGATGCCTCTGGGTGCGCTCGCTGAGTGGCAGAGCAGCTGGCTGTTGACTCCTCTGTCTTTTGCTGGATTCACCTGGATGCCCCATCAACACAAACAATGACACGCCGCCGGTGCCGCACACACACAATCACCCTCGGCCGCCTTTAGCTAATCGCGCTCTCGCCAAAACATGTTTAAAATTCACGTTAACTTCTTTGAACAGAAGAAAGAGGTAACGCAAAGCAGTGGAGCAGATAAGCTCAGCGTTGTTTAAAATTGGACTGATTTCCTTGTAATGCCAGTCAGTCAGTTTCAGGAGTTTAACCGATCAGATGCTTTGAATGGAAGTTAATGCATTTGTAGCTTCTTCTATTTTTCTCCTGAGATGCATTTGTGAGGGAAGCAGAGGCCGCTGGGGGAATCTTGTGTGAATCTGTATGCTAGTGAGCAATCAGAGGCTCAGTGGAGTGTATGGAGAGACAGAGCAAGATAAGTTGGTAAGAAACCGAATGCTGTGCAGGTCCTGCCTCAGGGCCGTGAGCCAATATCCGTCACCGTGGCATTAATTATATTCTCTATTCATTAGAGCACACCCTCGGGACTGCCTTTATTAGACACAGCCCAATTAGGCCTGCAGTAAACTGACGATGCTGAGGCGGGGCGAGGGGCAGTGGGACGAATAAGAAAACCTAGAGGGCTGCTGCAGCGCCTCCATCAGCTCCTTTTTCTGGGATTTGGAGGACACAGAGCAGATGGCGAAAGATGATGTAAGAGGAAATTTAATATTACAAGACATATCCTTAAAGAAATGTTTTCCTTTTTTTTGGTGTGATTCTCTTTGAGCATGTGACACAAAAATTAGGGTTAATCTTTTGAAAACTATTCATCTGACGGGTACGCTATGTCAGAGGACAGTGCTGGAAATCAAACTCTTTGTAGGCAGCGACATGGTGACATAGAGTGAAAGCATAATGATGAAATGATAGAACTGTAAATGAGTGGTGTTTCTTTTTAGGACTCGTACTACAGGGACTTCCACACTTTTATTGCTCAAAGGAAGCCACTTGGGAAAAGTCTGTCCCATGAAACATACTGACATTTTCTATTGCTCATTTTTAGTATCCCAGGAGGATGCAGTGGAAGTGAGGAAGAGCATGTTAATTGAAGAAATACTTCATTTTTATTGTTCGGTGCGAAGCTTCCAAATTTAAATGGGCTTCAGCTGTGGAGAGGAGACTCGAAGTCAGTACCACAGAATGACTATGAACGTTTTACTGAAAGAATTCCTACATATATCATGACGGCTAATACTGTATATAGGACAAAAATATTCAGTGAAACTTGTTGCAGCCTGATTTAATATTATATCCAAATCAATGTTAACATACCATGTTTGTCAGAATACATAAATGCATGAAAACCCAGGAAAAAAACATGCTTAGTCTCTTTTTAGCCATGTTATCCCTCCATTTGCAGTAACAGCTGCATGTTTGAGAGTACGGTGTGTTTGGCCGCTCTGGATCAGGCTAAGCAGATAGGCTCTTATGGTTGGAGGTGAAGTGAGTCATTGTGTCAGCACTTTTTTGATGCAGGGCCTGCGTGTCTTTGGTTGATTAAACACATTGAACGTCCTGTCAGTGGTTGGAGGGATGGCCCGCTGCAGTACTCTGTGGCACCTCTTCTCCACCAGCTCTGGAGGCTAAAAAGTAAAAAAGCCACCCTGGATGTAAGATGTTATCAGAGTAATAAATGTAACAACACAGAAGAGAAGTACCTGCTCATCTCAACTGCTTCCCCTCCTCATGCTTTTTGTAACAACACTGGCAGCAAATCTTTGTCTTTCTACCCTCTGTTGCACATCCTGCAGGCCTTTTCAAGGTTCAAGACTAAACAACCCGACTATCGATGGCAACAATAAACCTATTTAAATGTTAAATAGATGGTCATACTGTGTAAATGCTTAAGCCTTTCCTCCGTCTTGTATTACTTATGTAATCCTTTCAGACTGTCCCTATCTCTTTCTTATTCCCACTGTCTCTAACTGTCTCCCCTTTCTATCTCTGTCTCTCTGAGGGTCAACTGATGCGATCATATTGACGTGTGTCTGAATCCAGTGCGTCTTTCGGCTGATTATGCAGTTTTCTCTCCAATCTAATCCAACTAATGATCCAGGAATTTCATGTTTATTAGGCAGCACAGTATGATTTATCATTTCTCTGCACCCTGCATAAACATTCATACTGACTTTGAGCGAATGAGAGCTGGATGTCTGGAAGCTGGGACAAATACTTTAAAAGGCCAAAAGCAGAAATTTGTCTCTCAAAATAATTTTCTGATTCCCTGCTCGAAAATAATTAAACTTTGTTTGAAAAATGTTACTTTAGTGAGACCCATGGGTATCCTGTTTTCATATAGCTGGTTTAACATGTCTGTACAATGAAGTGGGATTTGTGGTTCAGCCAGACACGTCTGGGTTTAACTCTTGTTTTCTTGTGGCATGAAATTGGTTCATTTTTTAGTGAGCACATTCACGATGATCAGGAAGCTGTTGTCATGCTGTAGGTTGAAAAGCCACCCATCAATCAAATGGTTGGTGATTGGATACATGTGTTCTGCAACCTACATGCCAACATGATGTTGAGCAAGACGCTTAACTCCATAATGTCCCTGACAATGTGAATGTTTTGAATGTACACCAATAAAAACTGTTTGGTTCTCGTGGTATATGTTTTATTTTTCTTTTATTACTAATCAATATGTATTTCCAAACAAACAACACCATGACGAATAAGGAGTTCCTAAAACAGGTCAGAGGGAAAGTTGTGGAGAGGAACAGTTCAAGGATGGATTATAAAAGATGTCCAAAACCTTTGGAGAAACAAAAAACTTGCCAGCAAAATGTACAAACCAGGCAAGGGGGGCATTAATCTAACTGACTGAACTGTAAATGGTACCCTACACTCCACAGAACTGGACCTAATGGAGGGATGGCCAGAAATCCCATTGTTTACAGAAAAGTTCACCAAAAAGTGAGAGACTCTTCAAACAGGAAGACTCCATAGTCAGTTGAGATTGAAAGTGAGTTTTCTTGGCCATCGAGGAAAATGTCATCAGCTCAAAAACAGCGGTCCCATAGTGAAGCATAGTGATGGGGCATTATGCTGTGGAGATGTGTTCAATCAGCATTTACTGGAAAACTGTTAAAATGAGGGAAAGATGGATTGGGCTAAATAAAAGGGAACTCTTGAGGAAAAGTTACTGAAGTCCTTTTAAGAAACCGGGATGGTAATTCATCTTTCAGCAAACAATGATCCAAAGACGCTAAAGCAACATTTAAGTGGATTAAGGAATATTTAATTGTGTAAGAATAACCTGCAGAAAGTGTTTTCCTTTTGTATTTGTTGTAATGCACCTGCAGTATTCCAGCAGAGGCAGAAAAAAGAAGCTATTTCTTCCATTTCTCAGAGTTGCCCTCTATCAGTGAAAGTAATTTTGTTTACTCCCCCTCCCCCACTGGTTGTCTACGGATCCTTACATTCATATGTGCCCGCCCATGTGTGTAGACACGCACATTCACACATACACCCAATGAAAAACACATAGTGGATTACAGATGGATTTGATATAGTGTTTTCTTTCAACCGGGCCCTATGTTTGTTGACCCCATTGATTCTGTCAGGCTGATCCAGAGCCTGCAGTCTCAGTGCCACTCGCCGTCTTGAGCACACATTTCCACCTCAGTTCATATTTCTTCAGCCATGCACACACAGACCAATGGGAGCAAACAAATTCATACTTCAGATCATGAAACTACAGATTATGAAACTGACTTTCCACCTTTCCCATAATTACCAAACACTTTTCTGGAATAAAAAGGGAATTTTTCTTACTTACCTCAGTCATAGAGGTAAGCAGTTGCAGTGCATAAAGGGCCGGCAGGGAAATATAACATGACTGTCTATGTGACAAGCTTTGCAATGGCAGCAGCAGTTATCATCAAGGCTAGTCTGAAGTCTGCAGGTAAGGATCAATACTTGGCTCCATTCTTAATAAGGTGACATTAGGGTCCTTTGATCAGCATATGAATGACAATAATTGCCACAAAGCTGATAATCACAAATCAAGTAAAAGTTTATAAATCAGCCCTTTTTTGTGTTTTTAAAACAATAAACAAATACCCATAAAAACCCATAAACAAATTTCATAGATGCACTAAATCCTAGGCACACATTAAGGAATTTGGTACCAATACATATAGGAATTGTTTTGGCTTTGTTTCATCATTGTCATGAGAAAAAAAAGTGTGGTACAAAAAAGAAAAAAAAAAGATAAATGTTGCGCTATAAGTCTAACTTTGGTTAAGTCTTACCTCTGACCATCCTTGTTGCCATGCCATTACCAAGTATGTGACAAAGCAAACTCCTGCAAAACTAACACCTGCACAATCTTTATATACTGTACACGCACACACATTCAGCAAAGTTGTAAGCTAATGGATCTAATGGATATTTTTTTGACTTGGAGCTCTGTGTCTTCTGCCCGCCAAGTCAATGTGAAAAGCACAACTACTTCAGCTTTGCACCATTTCTAATTAACTGGAGAAGAACCAGGGAGCATAATTCCCAATCAGGCAGTGATGGTGATTCACAGTATAAGAAGCACTGCAATATTTCTTTGTCATCTCTTATAGTTCCTGCAGCTGATAAATAGGTGGCCATAACAACCAAGGTGGAGGTCTAGGCCAGATATGCAAAGTGTTTGGCACCCATCCCTCTGTCTTATTGGAGGAGCGGGGGAAAGGACAAAAGAGAGGGCAAAAGAGGAAAATTAATTATTTAAGTAGCAATGAAAAAGAATGTGAAATAGAAAGTAAAATAGTGATCTACAGTAGATTACACAAGGGGATTCTTATAGAGCTGATTAAATGGACAAGATTAGATCTACTCCCTGCAACTCTCTGTGTATTCTACTCTATGAACCAGACCTTTGATGTATCGTGTCATGGCGGGGCCTGGGAAGAGCCATATTCAGAAATTGTCTCTAATGAGTTCACCCATGCTGAAGTGCAAAGTAGTGTGACATTAATTCTTAATGTGAGCATTAAAAGCTTAGTTAATGGAGAATAGTGAGCATTTCTGATTAACTGAAATTAATAGCTAGTGTCACATTAAAACTTTGCAGAATGAGTCTCTGCTACTCTACAAGAAAGTGAGAGAATAGAGGGAATCAAAACAAAAAAAGCTCTTACAGTTGTTGCCTTCATTTCTTTTGTTTTTTTTGTCAATAAGTAACTTGTAATAATCAAGTCTGCTTCTGAAAAGTTGTTCAGTTTCCCCGCCCTAAGCAATGATCTCAGCCACAAGCTCAGTGGGATGTCCTTGGAAGGAAAACAAGTCAATTTTCACATGCTACACTTTAACTCCAATGCAAATATTGCTGTGTTTAAAGAGGATTAACTCAATTTGGCATGCAAGTGAAAGTTTGTATAGCAGCTGAGATTCAGCGGAATGCACCAAAACACGTTCAGTCAGCGGTATGCCCTGCTTTATTGAATATGATAGAGGGCACAGAGGAATAAACAGGTTTAGTCTTCTGTGACAAAACCTTGATTACTTGATGAATTCAGTGATCAAATCAGTGAACAAATACCACCAGACTAATTCTCCAAAGGAGCCATCTGTCTGTTTGGTGTTGATGCTGGCTGAAATCTATTCAGGAAGTGATTTGGGTGTATTTCTATAAGCAGTTAGCTTCAGTCTTGCTCCTCTGTAACATCATAGGCATATCTAATTAATTGTTTATTTTTACTTTCCAATCCTTAGTCTTTGCTCCAACTAAATGCAGTTAAGGAGACATTACTTGAGATAAATTGTCTGAGTTTGGGCAGCTTCCACTGAAGCCACTAAAGGTTTTAAACAGCACTTCTCACATAGACCAAACTACTTCGCCAAGACTTTCAAGCAAACTCTGTTTTGGTTTTTGCCTTTAATGCTCTAATGCTCCCAGTCTCTCGGGACGTTTTTGTCGTAAAACTGTTGCACATTGATAAGCTATAAAGCTCTGAAGCTATCAAATGTTTAAATTCAACCTTCATTATTCTGAATTGCTTATTGCACAGCAACCAAGCCCCTTTTCAAAGCCCTGAAGGATGAACTGGCCCCCTGCCTGCACAAGCTTTATCTCTGACAACATTTCGGTTCTTTTGTCTGTCACTTTGCTGCAGCCTTTGTATGTTTAAAAATCTTCAAAGGTCTGTGTGAATGTTGTTTTGCAATGTGATGATTCTTTGTGATTGGTATCAATCTTAAATGACACTGCCAACTTTATTTTTCCAAGTACTGATGCCACCCACTGTTGATGATTGTGAAATTGTTATAAAAAAGCTTTTCTGTGTACTTTTTATATTTTCATTTTCAAAAGGCCACATTGCTATGACATGATTGTTTTGATTTTTCTTGTTAACCCTCTCCTGTCCAGCACCATGACAAGCAGAACAGTGATTTGTGTGCCAACATGTGTTCGACAGATTTGCTCCACCAAGCGAGACATCTTGTATACGTGATACTTTAGATCCTTTTCATTATTATTTCATTTTATACGTATTTTAGCTCTGCTGTTATCTGATATATTGATACAAAATTACAACCATGATTGCAATAACAATATACAGAATTTCAACGGGGAGCTACTACTAGTGCCCCACAGGCTCCAAAACAACCCATAACCACTGACAGAGGCCTGCCCAGGAACCCAACAGGACCAGACAATCTTGCACAAAACCAGCCCAGACCAGTGCCACCCTGATGCCAAGGCCAGGCAGCCTACTTCCTTACAGCAGCCTCAAGTTCCTCCCTACCCTTCACCAGGGTTGGAATTACATAAGGGTTTTCAGGGGACCCTTACTTTCAGGTATGCAATGCGACTTTGCAAGTTCCGTGCATGGGCATGTATATTAATGCACACAGCCAAACATAAATATGGTTTATACTACAAAGCCTTCTGCTATACTACATGCAGTTTTCTTAAACAGAAAAGACACTGAAGGTCCAGAACCTAACAATAAAATTCTTTAAAAAACATCTCAAAACTTATTGAAAAATGTACCTGAAAGTTTACAATCACTTAAATATCTGTAGGGGAACTGAGCTCCTCTTAACTCCAACCTTGCTCTGCCCAACCCAACCAGACCACCTCCAAACACTCCTTCAGAGGACAAATGCCTGTCTTCCTCTCTTGTTTGTGTTTTCAGTCTAATAAACACAAATCATTTTTTATATTCCAAGAATATATAGCATATACAGGACCTCTTTATGTCTCTACATGGAACCACTGTAAAAGTTTCTGTCATTTACCAGTCAGCAGTTTTGCTATGCTGGTCCCCTCAATGACAGAAGCACATACGTTAAGCTCTAATACAGAACTATGAGGATGTGTTTGCGGTTTGGCATGTTTGTTGCCCCATGAATCACTTTGCTTTATCATAAACCAGAACATGACATGCTAATAAATCTGGTTATGCAAAACACCTTCAGGACATTGATCCACTCATCCACAGTCATACCTGACCGAATTCCTTCTTTATAATTTGCAGAGATGCACGCTGCCATTGAATCTAAAACATTTATTCAAATTTAGTCACTGACCCTGGCTAATTCTGTCAGTACAGCTGGAGACTAAGCACATAAAAAACCTGCATTGGTAAGCTGCAGAGATACTGATTGCTAATTTATCATGTCCATTTTCAAAAGCCAGACCTTTCCCTTTCAGGCAGTAAAAGACTCCATGCAGACACGCAGGAGAGAAGGCATAAAGCAGAACTATCCACCACTCAGACGGTCATCCTCACTTCATGGGACACTCACGATTCCTCTCCACGATCTCTTGTGAGGCCAAAAATCAATCCCTCCATAGAGTAGCAGCCCATTTGTCCTTGGCTTTGACAGAGGCTGGAGTCAATAAAGATACTGCAATGCTACTCTCTCCCAGCAAAGCCTGTGCTTGGCACAGCAATTCTCTGACTGGCATCCATGATAGATGGAACAGACATGCGAGTGGAGTCATTGGTACAACTATACTGGTTGGCTCTGACATGTTTTGTTGCTTCTGGTTCTTATCTCATGGCATGATATTAGATTGTAAAATGAATGTACTTTTTGCCAAGCCCTGTTTAACTTTTTCCTCTTTACTTTTAGAGTTAATTGCAAGAGTTTGTTGCTGTCGTTTTATCTGTCTTTACTCAGTCCAGTCACCACTGAGAAAGATTATTCACAAGTGGAAAATGTTCAACTATAGTTGCCAAGCTTTCCATGAGTAAATGTTTCAGCAAGTTCACGTCAAGGTCAGACAATGCTGAGAGAACCCCAGAAGCTACATCTCAGATTCCACAGACCTTAGTTAGCATAAAGCCTGTAATCTGCATATCTGAAAGATCGACTAGGAATCAAATATGTACTACAATTTGTTTCCTTAGCTAGGTTACTTTTTACTAACAGAAGGCATGTGAGTAAGATTGTAATGAACTGGACAGGAATGAATGGAAATATAACAGGATTGAATTATGCTGAATTTGATTGAATTGACATTTAATATGTTTAATTTCTTTATAAAATGCCATCGGATGACTTTCAATCTGTTCAATGGTGTTAAAACAGAGTCGGGACTAAATGGTAGCCTATAAAGTTCTGCTTCTAATTAAACTAAAACTAAATATATAGAAATAAATGTTGCTTATGGTTGCAGGTTTATTCTTCTCTTAAATATTAGCATCTATCTATTATAATTTAGCTCCGGTCTTGCACCATTTGAGTCAATCAAAACCTGAACAATGATACTATATGGCATACCAGCACATATTTCCACCAGTTTTGAGTAGGAAACCTCTATTCTGTGACTTTAACTAAAGACTCTCTTATTCTCCCTTTGCATACATGTGCTTCTTAACTTGCATTACATGTGGTCCTGAATCCCATGGACTCTGGAGAAGAGCGTGCCACAAACAAATTGGCTATTTAATTATCTTAGTGTTAATAAAGGATAGCTTAGACAAGCTAAGGGGAACATAATTAACAAAAATCCTTTAATTTATTTGTCTGCCCCTTGAATGAACCCGTGATTTACTGATTAACCTGTTGCAGTTCACTTCCCTCACTTCAAGTAATGAGCAAACTGAGGTATGCAATCACCCTGACCGTCTCATCATGTCTCACAAATAAATGTATGTGCCAACATTATTATTATCTGTTACATGTCTGACAATGTATTATCATGCAGAAATTATGCATATCTATTCAGCAGCCCCATATCAGTGCTTTTCTGAATGTGAAAATAGAACAGCCCAGCTTATATGCACACTATAACGTGGATACAGACACAAGTAGAAACCCAGCACACACATAAACCGTACACACACCATATTTACAGTTTAAACATCCAGCTCTGAGCGGACTTTCCCCCCGTTCCTCAAATGATGTGAAGCTAACTGAGTAAAACAAACACTGTCACATAGTGTGGGGTATAATATTTAAATAACCAAAGTGGGACAGGCCCTCTGTCACATAAGGCTGAAACTGCTTGTCATTTCCTTTCCTTTGCGTCATGTGGCTCTTGCTTTTGGCTACTTCCTTTTTTGCTTTGTATCAATACTGACTACACTATTTATACTTTCCACCACGCGCTGAGCGCAGGCATTGTGAAGAAAGACCGTCAAATATTTGATGAAGATTCAGGTTATTCATCGGTCATGGACAGAGAGCAGCTTTCTTTCTCATCATCCTTATCAGCCTCATCAGCAGCAGAAGCACCGAAAGACATTTCACCAAAGCATGACAGTAGCCTCCCTCACAGCCAAGAGGAACACAAATCAACTGAAGAATTATGGTATGTGTATACGCTACATTTCTAAAACAGGAACATAAGAAATGTAATCTCTAACAATCTGCCTTCCTTAAATTGTACATATCGAAGTAATTTATGCTCATTTCAAAGTGTTTTATATTTTTAAGGGAATGTCTGTGTTTTGTATAGTTGCCGTCGTTGGGTCCACTCCCGTGTTTTTTTCTTCATATAGTGGTTTGAGAACTGTTTTACTATATTCAACATTATTTCAAAATCTTTTCAAATCCCCCATTAAAGATTGAGAAACTCACTTGACCTATTGAAGAAGTTCAGTTGGGTAAAAGGAGGAATGGAGAGAGGTGGTGGAGTTTCCCTTGAGGTCATAAAGGTGTAGGCTTCACTTAGTTGTCACTGTACAGTAGTTGTTTCATTAACTGCGTTATGCCGTAAAAACCACTAATAAAATGCTAGATTCTACATAATTCTAAGCCTTCACCCTAGGATAACTTTTTTTCTATGAACACAGCCATCGTTCTCAATGTGGGCACACTTTGGTTAAGGCCGTGTCTGCACCACTTACTCAAATGATTAGTTTGTTTTAAAATACGTATGTTGAAGCAGTGAAATTCCACAACGTCACCTGGTAGGGGGTTCAACCGTGGCTAATGGCTGGCTACATACAAGACACGTCCGCAAAGATATTTGCCAGAGTTGCCTCTAGCAAAGATGAAAAATATGATCTCCCTCTTTATCATATGCCAAGACAGTGAGCTCCCATTTTGCTGCAAAAAAAGAAAAGCAGTGGCATTTTGGTGTCCATCCAACTGAAAATCGAGTGAAACTGGGTCACACAGTGTACATGGACTGTCAGAAAATCCAGAAGAACTGGATCAGGGAAACATGAAACATCCTGTGGTCCCAATAGGACAGCTGAACTCCCAAGACTGTCCTTTTGACATGGCTGGGTTAGTCATTTTAAGCCAGTATACTGGCCTCTAAAATAAGGCTACATTCAATTTCATTTGTTTCATTTTTACTTCTGCCTCTGTCGTACACTTCCCAAATTACAGTGGTTTGCAGTGATTCACCAACTGGTGGGAACATACAGACATATTTAAAGCCATTTCCCACAGAGAGACAGAGTACAAAATGTATTTTGTGATAATTATTTTAACTCTGGATACACTTTCCCTCTATAAAAGAAACATTTTTGTATATTTGATGAGGTCACATAGGTTTCATACAAGTAAATGACAGAGCTAGACTATTAAACCTTTCTCATAGATTATAAAAGTCACATTTTCAGGCAATATATAATTGTTTCACGATTTATCAGCAGCTCATATATGATATTATGTGCTGGCATTTCCTAAATTTGTGAGTATTCTAGGTACGCTAAAGCCAGTTCCTGGTTTCCATCTGTGTATAGCTAAGCAGGCTAATGTGAACTCTTGAATGTGTACAGCTTAACACTGCAATATGAAAAATCTATCTGCTCAGCAAGCCACAATCTACATTTTTTATTCTAAGAAAAAAGCAGCAAAGCTTACTGTGTGTGTATAATTTAAAGCAGGACAAGAGATAAGCTACACTTTGAAAAAAAAATAGGAAACAGCACATCAAAACATCCTTATGAGACCATTCGGAAAAAAGGGATTAATGTTATAATAACTGGGCTCACAACCTCTTTACAAATCAAGTTACATACTGAATGTACTAAACCTTCATCAAGTAATCTCAGTTTATTTTCCTGCTCATGCACAGTAGCTACCTTTGCTTGTAGCATGCGCCATTTGGATCCTTTTGTGACATGCTGTCAGGTGTTGAGGCCCCCCTCCTGAAGAACCAATGCAATTTCCGAATTCTGTTTAAAATAATCACTTTTAACTTGTTAGCTTAGCATAAGGAATCAAAGGAAACAACTAATGTGCTCTACGCACAGGTGGCCAACCGAGTTCTGCACCTAATTTTATTTGTCTAAACTTAATTAGAAAAACAAGCAGAAGACTTCACAAAATATTATAATAAAGACAAAATCTGATCAATTAATTTCTTTTTACTGTGGACAAATTATTGTTAGCTGTTGTATGCTAAGCTGGGCTATGGTACGCTAACTTTAGCTTAAACCGTCCCTACAACTGTTCCTACCCATCTTTCCTTATTAAGACCGGAATTGCTATTTCACATGTAAAATTAATCATGTTATTATGGCGTTAGATATAACAGCATGTTCCCATTTCTGTTACTGTACCTTCACATGGCAATGTTGCTCTCTGATATTGTGTAACACTGGCTATTTCACAAAGCAGGACTGAATGTAAGTGGATGAAAGCTTGTATTTGTGGAGGAGTTTAGCCTTAAGGGGGATGAAAGGTGATTGTACATTGTGACTGTTTGTAGTACTAACCTCTGTTAGGTTACAGTAGTCCAGCAGCATGTTTGTGTGAGGAAGCCCTTACGGGGTTTCATGCAGAGCTGTGTTTGCTCCCCTCCATGAGCAGATTCCCTCAGGGCATCTCTGCTGCATCCCTATCAGCTTTTACTTCTAAACCAGACTGTGAAACAGAGCTAGTAGAAGAGAAGCTACTTAAAGTAATTAATCCAAGCAGATATTTTTTCTTTTCTGCAAGGGGTTGAGCAGAAATCAACATTTTCCAGGGATCATCACCCACATTGTTTCCACAGGCTATCAGTGTACACACACATCTGATTTTAAACTGAGGCTTTGATTGGCCAGCAGAGCGGATGCAGAGAAATGCATCTCAATGTGCTTGCGTGTGTTTGTCTGAGTGTCTTGAGTGCATAATGTGGCCGTGCATGTGCATGCGTGGGTGTGCATAATAGCTGCTATTCAATTCTCTGTGAGTGCACTCTGTGTGAGTGGGTGTTCAGAAGTACCCTGACTTTCTTTGTGCATGCAAGTGTTTGCTTAATAATAGAAAATCCTCTCATAATGTTCATCACCATGACATTTATTTATGGAACACAGTGTCCTCATTCTTGGTGTCTGTGTGTTTCTGGTGTGTGCAGGACAGACAATCTGAGGTCCATGGGTGACAGACTGCTGTCCACTGAGGAGCAGGTCACTCTGATCACTGAGAGTTTGACAGTCACCTCCACTGACCAGGAGAAACTGCTGCTGCTGAACAAAAATACCGAGCTCCGTAGAGTTAACAAAGAGGTACAGCAGCTCACTAAACCAGCACCGACTCACATTTCATTACTGATGTTGGCAATTACATTCAGCTTTCTCTGAAAACTGGAGGAGGGAAGTGGGTGTTTGTGAAAAGTGCTGCAAAGCTGTGAAACTTATGACTTAACATACATATTTTGCACTTGTAACCTTAGCCCCCTGATTTTAATTACATGCTCCTTGATAACTGTAACTGTTAGAGATTTAGTGACATAGAGAGAGCAGAATGAAGCGCCATCGTTATGGAGGCACGCAGAGAACGAGAGCAGTAATGGAGAAATGAATGATGTTATTGATCACTTCAGTGGAGGCTTTGACAGTGATTACTATTATGTGATGATGATGATGGTGTGTCACAGCTGATGAAGCTGAATGAGGACTGGGACCAGGTATACCGCAGTGCCACGCTGGGTCTGCAGAGCAGATTGGAAGCTTTGGAGCTGGAGAACAGTGCCATCAAACAGCTGAACAGTCGACTGCTCCTCAAAGCTGAACACCAACAAGTAAACGCCCGCACCTCCACAAGCTCACTGCACTGGCCTATGCAATACACTGAAAGTTGGTGTGGACATAGTGCAAGGGGGGGAGCTCCTTGCAATTTACAGCAATGAATGTGGTTTAAACGTGTGATATTCACTGCTTTATTTTGAATTGCAGAGTGCAAAAGAGTATTATGAGCAGGCACTGATGACGGAGCTGCAGAAGAACCAGGAGTTGCAAGGATACATCAGGGTGCTGGAGAGCAGGATGCATCACCCAAAGGGAGACTGCAAACCGGTCAAACAGGTATTTTTCCTTTCAGAACATCCATTTCTGCTCAGTTCTTTCAGTATTCTATGCTTCACCACTAAAGTGTTGCTCACGGCCTCACCTCTTTCACCACAGGGCCGCTTTAGCGCTGGGATGATCTATCCTGGGTCATACCCCGCCATTAATAACCACAGAGGACCTGATCTCTCACGCATCCAGGTTTCAGAATACAGTGCTTCATCCTCCTTTCCCCCAGTTTCTCCAAGTCCAGACGTAGGATGGCAGGGGAGAAGCCAGAGCAGGACCTCGCTGGGAGCATTGGGAAACACCCAGCAGGAAGTAAAAGTCTTAAAAGAGCAGCTGGAGGTACTGCAATGTCAGGTAGGCTACTCTCCTCAGCACAGCATAAAAAATGTTCTACATATTTCTATCAAAGAGAACAAACCTGATGTCAAGTCACTGTTGCTGGGTAAAGATTTGCTTGATCTGAGGTTTCAGTGCAGTGAGACGATGAACTGCACCACCCAGTGGTGACTAACGAAGAGACTACCTGCAGATCACAACATATGGCTTTAACGCCACCTCACTGCCATGCCCATCCTTTGTGTCAGCAGACTGAGATTTATGAAGCGGAATATCAGACAGAGCACAACGATCACAAGCACACGCTGCAGGAGAACCGGAGGCTGAGGAAGAAGAGGGAGGAGATGCGCCAGCAGGTGGCGCTGCTGCAAGAACAGGTGGCGTTTTGTTTTGTTGTTTTTTTTTCATCTGCACTAATGCTTTAAAATCGATATTCTAATCCTGTAACACACCAAACAGACATATAGGCACTGAGTTAAAATTCCTGCAACTCAGCAAAAATTTTTGATCTAGTGGAAAATGTCACAGTAACATCCAAGCACATCATGATACAAGTTTTCACAGCAAGGTATTAAGAGCATATACCTGCCAACACTTTAAGGGTCATAGCTGGTCAGTAAATGTTTTTACATAAAACGAGGAACATTCATCATATTACTCTGAATCATATCACTTTTCCCACACCTCCCAAAAGGATTTATAACAACCTGTTTCTAGGACAAACACACACTGAGCTGCTCCTATGTTTATTTGTCTCATAATCTCTATTAATCCCACTGTTTGTTGTTCTGACTTTACTACAGCTCAAGATTTATGAGGACGATTTTAGACGGGAACGGTCTGACAAACAGATGCTGCAACGACTGTTGTCACAGAAAACGCCTCCAAACAAAGATCCAGTGCTTGTCCATCGCTGCAATAATGATGAGCAGCAACTAGGGGGAGACAAGAGAACGCAAAGTGGAGAGAAGAAAAAGCACCACCACCCACTTTGCCCAAAGCACCCAAACAGACACAAAGAGTTGGGCTGAGGCTTCATGGGAGAGGAACCCCTGATTATACAGAGAATCAAGCTGATATAACGAATTAAATAATTATTTTTTACCGAAACCCGAATAATTTTGTACCAACTAATTTGAAAAAGCTGTACTGTATAATTTAAGATAAAAGAAAATCAAATTTTACGAACAGTTTTAATCTTTCCAACTGTTACTTTAATTAATCTAAATAAACACACAAATGTGTATGTATATATATATATATAGTCGATTTCGTGGTTCAGACACCTTGTGTTTGTGTTTGCACTCAATTGTCATGTTGGAGAAAAATATGTTGTGCAATAAGTATTTAAAAATGAAACAGTTGTACATGTGCACTGAAAGGTTTAGAGGAAGTCAAAATAAAGTCACATACATTTTTAGTACATTTTTATATATGAAAGTAAGTGTCTTTCTTTTTGTGATGACCTTTTTTTTACTTTTCCAGATCTAATGAGCTATTAAAAATATTTTGTGACTGAAGCCATAGTGTTTGCTGGCTTATTTTATTTCTTTATGTCTTGTTTGATTAGTGATTTTTAAAGTTTGTAATGTAATCTATTCTCAAATTGCCCCACATCTTGCATTAAATTATGTTTGCACTGACATAAAGTCAGACACGGAAGTATGAGTAGTTGTTCCACAGAGAGGCTGTTAATGTTTGTTCCGTCTCTAAGACATTTTATGGTGACTTTCTGGATCACTGGTCCTCCCCTGAACCAAAAACATCTGACGAGCATCAACAAGAGAGACGTGACAAGTGTCAGTGCAGGGGTTTTCCTGTAAATCATTTCCTCTGCAAGCTTGAACTGTTCCTGTTACAGAAAGGAAGTTGTTCCATTGACTTATGACTGATGCAGAGTACAAAAAGAGATGGCATCACAAAGAGTGACAAAATAAAAACTGCATGTCAGCCACCAGGAGGCAGTGTCGCGTTACAACAATTCACAACATTAATCACAGTATTCAAACAAAAAGCCATCCGTTTGTGAAGAACTCAGGCTCATGTAGCTGTTAGTAGACTTTCTCCACAGTGGATCAGTCAAACTGTGAAAATATTAACAAATGGTTGAGAAAAACAATGGCATATTAAAGAAAAAATTTGGTTAAAAAAAATATAAAATAAATTTAAATTAATACAATGTAAATCTTCATAATCCCCCAAGCATCCCCATTTTTTTTCTTTGATAAGTGCTATTCATCATTCCAGTCAGGTTTGTGATGACTTACTTTAATTCATACTATAAATGAAAAAGACTGAAGTTTGATAATGGTATTTAGATTATTTCAGTGGGTAAATGTCTGGCATCATCAGCTTGCAGAATTCTTGTCCAGTTGTATGAAAGGACATTATTTCTAATTTTCATTAGCTCTTCACTCAGCTGTCCTCATACCTTCATCAAACACAAAATAAATGATGTTTCTGCCTGTGATCATTCATCGTTCTCTCACTCTTTGAGCAGGGATGTGAAACTTTAATATAAGGTGGTGATGAGTGGAAAAGATGGGCTGACACAGTAATGAGTTTTGGTGTGCTGTATTAATCAGACAGGACCGAATAAAGAAGAAAGCAAAAACAGTCCTTAAATCTTTGAAACAATAAAGACTTTGGGAAGCCCAGGTATCTGAAAAAGGAAAGTTTCAGGTTACTTCATTTAAGAATAACCTTTCAGCAGCTCACCCCACCTGTTTATGTACATAAGGAAGGAATTGTCCTCCTTTGGTGTTCCTGGAAATGTGCGTGATAAGATTGAAGCATATGAACATACTTTAAGATGTTGACTCACCAGTAGGAGTTTCCACAAGATGTTCTGGACTATATATAATCTGTACCAAAGACAAGCTTGACAAGGTCCACACTCAGAGCGAGAGAAGACTGCACAGCAGTCAGGTAAGGAGACTGCTATAGTTGTGATATTAATATTTAATGAATTTGATTTGATTAAATTGAGTTAAACAGAAAAATATGAATAGGATGCGATGAGGCTGTATTCTAAGTATTGACAGGGCTGCCTTTAAATCAACTCGAGGTCATACTTTTATGATGTTTCACATCTCTGCAATCAGACTGCATGACTGTTCTCAGTGTTCATTAAGGGTGAAGTTGTTTTCTCAAACTATTTTGCTCAGCAGATTTAAAAAAAACCTCCTCCTAATGCGGATAAAAAACTTCAGTCATATCTCTAGGGTCATATTCTATAAATGTTCTACAGCTGGATAAATATCAGACCATTAATGAATTCTACCAGTCTTAAAATATCCTCTCTCTCTGTCTTTCTGGTCAACTCCTCCACCGTCAGACTTGTCTTGGAGCAGATATCTGACACATCAGTAGAGAACCTAACAAAAATGACTATGTCTGCGGCTAAACTCCACGAGACCTACAACCAGCAGGGCTTCCTCTCACCGCTGCCTGTGCTGAATGAGACAGAGCTGAGGGAGGCCAGAGAGGCCTTTTCTAAGCTGGAGGAGGAATTCGGTAAGAAATGAATGAAGATCTGAGGATGCAAAGGGATCATAAGTAACAGGAGAGTTAGTCAGAGGAAACAGAGGCTAGAAATGTAAACTGACAGATGTGTAGCTGTAAAGATTTATTTTGTACAGTTTTTAAATGCAATTCGTAAATCAGTGTATCTATGTTGCTGTTTTAGTCTAATAAGACAGGCTTTTCTGGTTTAAAAAAACAGGCACATTTATATTTGATGCATTCACAGGTGAAGAGTACACTCAGTACAGCCTCCACAATGTTCACCTTCAGTATCCCTGGGTGATGAACCTGACCAAACACCCCCGTATTCTGCAAGTGATGCAAGCCGTCCTGGGCCCTGACATCATCCTTCTGGATTCCCGCTTCATCTGTAAATACCCCACACTCAAACCAGCTGAGAGGGAAGAGAACCAGATCAAAGCTGATGGGAAGGATGGAGAAAATGGGCTTCCATTCGTGGCCTGGCACCAGGATATGAGGTGAGTCAGATTTTTTTTTAAAAATTTAAAAGAAAGAAAGGAGAAACACATTTTATTCAACTTAATGTGTTCACAGGTATTGGGGAATCGCTGGTGGCCCGGTTCTCTCTGCGTGGCTCGCTCTGGATGACTCACAAAAAGAAAACGGGGCCCTTCAGGTCATCCCAGGTACCATCTTATTATAGGATAATAGCTGTGGCTAAATTACTGTAAAATATGAAGTGTCTGCTGGCTCTTGCATAAATCTACAAATCTATGAGAGCTGAATAAAATAGCAAGTAAAATGTTATGATCAAAATCAGAATTTTTCCTCATCTATAGGAATTTGTGCCCTATAGGTTCCCATTGCTCTGGTATGTTGCCTCATCGCCAAGCCACCCGCGCTGGAAACATGCTGTCCGTCAACCAGGAGATCCCAGAGGAGCTGGTGCGGAAGGAGGAAGCTGTGTTTTGCCCTCTGAATGCTGGGCAGATGTCTGTAAGTCTATTTTGTGGTAAAGATCTCAAGTGGGTTCACAAAATAATCATCCAAACATGTGAAATGAATCAATTATGAAAATGTTTTTATCAGGTTCATGATGGACTTCTTGTCCACGGAAGTGACTCCAACACGTCCCAGAAGAGGCGCTGCGGCTTGGTGATCCGTTATGTTCCCACCTGTGCATACCCCACAGAGGTGAGAGCAGCACATGTCCTGGTCAGGTTGTTGTTGTAGAGTGTTGGCTGCATCTTTTTGACTGACCTGTTCTCATTGGTTTGTTGTTAGGATCCTGATCGACCCAGGAAATTTCTGGCGACCATGTTGGCTTGTGGGGCGGACCACTTCAACAATTTCTCTGCCGAAAGTACATAAAGGAATCCTGGGGTCCGTGCAGTCTTTGCCTTGATGTTTGGCCAGAATATCTGAGTTCCAATAAATGTACATCAATATTTATTTCTTTGTTTCATGTGTTTTGTTTTTGTTCTCTTTATTTCAGTATAAAATCTTTTATTTAAACTTCAGATGTTTCATGTAGTTGTGAGGATTATGACAGGGATTTGAGACATCAATTTAATGTGCATGTGTGGGTGAATATGTGAGATTATGTCATGTTCATTATGTTTTTAATGTAAATCACTTTGCATCATATTTCCTTGTATGAAAAAAGTGCTTTATCAATAAAGCTTGATTGATTAACATGATGCTGTGTTTTGCAATGCTATTTTTGTGAGTTTTTTTCACATGGAAAATCAAATTTTAAGTAATCTCACAGAGCAATGATGTATATCATTTCTGTTTGCACCAAATTAAATA
>JAVQJG010122687.1:0-15581 GCA_036024015.1 Craterocephalus amniculus
GTTAGGAATAATCTTATCATTTAAGTGTGTTGCGAGATATTTTCAGACATATTTCTTTCACAAAACCTGCCTGGACAAGTTCACACATGACTTTAAAGAAAGACAAACAAAGAAAGTGATATAAAACAGGTACTTACGATTAACTCCTTTTGTCTACGCAGAACTAATTAGCTGAATCGTATGTCTGTCAGCTAGAGTCACGTTTCACAGACGTTAATAAATAGAAAGACCATGAATTTCTCTCTTGACGCGATACTACACGCCCAATACTGAAAGAACTTCCTGCTTCACAACAAAAACAACTACTCGACTGTCAAACAGCCAATCACTCGGTGGGATTTGAATCACGTGACTGATGAGCTAACGTACTTGACGCATTTGTAACCAGGCAAACTGATGCTGCATTCAAAGACCCTTCTACTTTGGGAAATATGAGGTTTAGTTTATGTAAAGCCGTTTAAATTCGCCAATGTTTTTAATGTTCATAGACAGATTAAAGTTTCAAGTGGCAGGATTTAAAATTTGGGAAATAAATACAGAAGGGCTGAACTAAAGCGTTGTTTACACATATAAGTAGGAAATACGCCTATACTCTTTGTTCTTAAATATGTTCATGTTTTTCCGTTCGAGATAACAAAATGTGCAGATTATTGTTAGGATTTTGTAATGTAATGTAATTTTTAAAAAACTCGAAGGGTTTGCATTAGAAAAAAATTAAAGTACATAAAAATGGTTGAATGTTGAACAAAGAACGTCAATTTCTTTATGCATCGTTTATTTCCTCTATTTTCAGGCTACATTTGAACGCAATAATATTGCCTAGTGACAGCATAAGATGAGAGCATGTTGTTTATCTGACAACACACCGGTAATGCAATTATAAGAGGCCATAAATACAATGACTATTGATACTGGACATGAGTATTTTCCATCAGAGTAAAGGTAAATAATGAAGTCCTTTTTGTAATATCTGAACTGAATTTGAATTGAAAATAATTTATTCTAATATGAAGTATTTCTACACTAGTAGGCCTACCTTTATACTGTGCATAAAATATACAACAAATATATAATCTTTATGCTAGTATGTAACCCAGAGGTGAATTATTTTATTTATGTTTATGCAAAATGGTAAAATATGATTTACTTATTCATGTTTTATAGTTTTGTCCATTTTTTTTATAATTGCGTAGTTCTCATGCAGCTTCAAATACACAAAGTAAAAACAATAGCACTCATTTTTCCCAGTTTTATTATAGTATCTGTGGTACAGAAGAAAAGAACCAGAGATTCCCCCATTTCATGTAAACTTTTGTAGAACTACATTAATGCTTCTCTGTGCACATTAAGGTCCGCTGAAAATTCTGAACACACGACTCACTTTTGACTTTAGCACCCTGTTTTCCCAACATGTTGGACAGCAAACAATACTGCAAAAAAGTACAGTACCTCTCAATAAAACAAGCAAAACAAGGTTAATATAACAAGTATTCCACTAGTAGATAAGCAATAGTACACAACAAAGATAGAAGTGGGCCAAATATACAATTACATACTAAAGTGATAACTAAACTGACCAAACTCAAACACAAAGATTCTCTTGCAGACAGGAGGCGTTACTTGCTCTGCAAAGTAAGGATCAAAAACAAGACAAAACGTTTAGTTCTATGGCAAATTTACAAAAAATACAATAAAATAATAAAAAAAGAGGGTAACGGACATCAATCATTGTAAGAACTCTGGATAGTTTTTGCGTTAATTTCTTTAACTGTGGCACTTATATCAGCTATATTTTTTGTTTAATGACCTTAATATCAATATATGATAAATACCTTTTATATGTAAAGAATCTGAAATGTTACTCTGCTACTTTACTAAAAATATAAGTATAATCTGTTTTGTTTTTATAAAGCCGACGTATGTATCATCTTTTCTGTTATCTACAGCCACACAAGTTAACGGAGACGGAAGGAAGTCAGTGGGATGTCACTGTTAGGTAGGAACAGGATCACTGTAACACTGGTTTGCTAGTGTGTAGATGTAAATGTTTATAGAGAAGTAAAAATGATGCAAGTCACACTTACTGCTGATCGCAACGTGCCTGTTATACACTGTATTTCCTGCATAGTGTGGTTTCAAAGATCACACTGGGGTACCTCCCAGAATACACTGAGCACTTCTTCTTTCACAAGTTTTGTTTCTCTGACTTTGTTGTTTTGTCCTTTGATGCTTTTATTTTCTCTTATATCAAGCTTGACAGTGTCCCACCTCCACGTGCTTAGCAATGTCTGACAGAAAATGTCCCTCATAAGCTACAGAGCTCTCTCATTTGCTGGTTGCAGACTCCTGAGCTGTGTCCTTAGGAAGCTGTGCTTCTGGTCCGCTGCTGCTGAACATCAGCTTCTTGATGATGTCGGCGTAGAAAGGTCCATAGACAACCTTGTTGTAGTTGACCAGTGAGATGAACGTTTTTCCAATCAGCATTAGTTCAGGCTTGATCGCTGTCAAACCGGCTGGTACCTCTTCAAGTTTAAGTTGGGGTTTGGGGTCGGAGATGAGCGCCATGAAGTACTGCTGCACGCGATCCTCTGTGAGGGAAAACACAGGACAAGAAGAGGTCAGAAAATTTAAATTCTCAGCCTGGAAGTTTTACAGGTTCATCATCACTCCTGTTTTTACTGAACACTTTTAAGCTGAACGTCTCTTACCGACTAGAGTGCGGATGGGATTGTCTTTCTGGGTGATGTTGCAGATCTGGCCCCGGAGCGTGGCCTGCAGCTCTGGGGTCAGCGCATGGTAGTCCCTCTCAGTTAAAGACTTATTGAGCTCACAGCAGATCTGAGTGCTGACGCTCTCTAGAGACTCTTCTAGTTTGAATTCCCTATAAAATTAAAGAGAAAAAAATGTGGAGAATTAAGGTCACGCCTCATATGATGGATATAATGTAGGGAGACGATTAAATAAAAGGGAACTGACGGCCTGTGCATCCCATCCAGCAGCACACTGGCCATCCTCTTCAAGCGGTCAGACAGGCAGGGGAGGCCGTGGACTGGCCCTCCGATGGTGCTGTACACAATGAGCAGCACCTCATTCACCACCTGACACTGCTTAAGCTGCCACTGAATCTCTTGCAGACGGCTCTCATCTGTCACCCAAGTCTGAAGCAGAACCAAGATACTTGATGTTATTTCTCTCATTCCAAAAAATTAACTGGACAACAATAAAACATCCCCAAACAAAAATCCTCTTAAAGCTTTTCCTGGACCCTCAACGGGGTGATTCCACATATATTGAGCAGAGAAACTGCATCACCTCAGGTATTGGGTTCTTTGAATAGTCCCATGTGAGAAGGTGGAGAAAGGCGGTGTTGAGGAGCTGGAAGGGCCCGGGCATGGCTCGCTGTCCTTTCCCGTTAGCATTAGCTTTTTCTGCGGGGACGGTGCTGGACTGCAGCTCCTCCAGCGCCGACTGGATCCAGGAGGTGGTGTGGTTTAAAGCACCTGTAGCAGCATTATTGCAGTAATCTGTATTGTTTTGTTGCGGGATGCCACAATAATTTGATTCCACAATGAATCACTGTATGATTGATTAAGCGTAAAGATCCCCCAATACCATCGCTTTCCATAAAAACCGATGCCTGAACCATATCTGCAGATCAGCTAAACTTGTGCCCAGAACAAAAAAAGTTGCACAACATCGATGCATCATTGCTTGTGTTGTTTTGTTTTTGTTCTATGAGAGCTGTAGAGGATGACAGAGGGTGAGTCACTCCCTCCGAACAAACAGATAAAGGCATCCCTGTAGATTTCTTTTTTGGTTATAGAACAAGAAGACTAGTTACTGTGGAGGGCAGCAGCCTGTTGGCTAAAAGGAGGATATTGATTCACCTGCAGAATAACCAACAGCTGTATATGCTAGAGGAAATTCCTGCGATGGACTGGCGACCTGTCCAGGGTGTAGCCCACCCGTGACCCAAATTGACTAAGCCGTACAGAAAATGAATTAATTAATTAATTTTGGGCCTGAAAAGCGGTTTTGATATTTTGTTTCATTCTATAATACTTATTTTTCTATTAAGGTTTGAACTGGGAGAGTTTAAACAAGAGAGAAAGGCATGAAAATGCTCATACCTATCTGAGGAAAGTGTATAAAAGTGTGTAGTGAGGGGTTTTACCGCCTTAAAACATGTAGAATAATTGCAAAAAATAAAGTTGACTACTTCACAGAATTTGCATATTGTGTGTTATTTTTAGAACGCAACACCCGCGATTAAGGAGGGACCAGTCTATTGTAATAGTGTTTTATCTTGGGATGGACTTACAGCCTAACATATTTACTTAAGTTTGCATTCGAAGTAGAGGTCCTGCATTTGTTTTCTCTGATTGAAATCCAGAGTTAATATGAAGGATTTAGTCATTGTATGCAGAGTAGAAATGATTTAGTTAGAATGGGACTTTTTAGTTGCTTTACTTTGTTGTTATATTACTGACGTCAAAGATGGAAGTTAAACAAAGTCTCGAAATTATAAGCAGTGTTCATGTGATTCTACACATTGATAGTGTTTGGAAATTATTTAATACATAATAACTGTGATAATTGTAATACCAGGGTCATTTCGATGATAATAATCATAACAAGAGAATTTATAATCATATCATCCCTAATTGTAATTAGGTAATTAGGTTCTCCCAATCTACTGTGTTTTACTCACTGGGCGTTTTGTCCAGGATGTTCCTAAAAGTCCTCCTCTCATATTCAATGCCGCTCCGCTGCAGCACAGGCTTTATGCTTTCTATTGTGAAGTTCACAACGTCTGCTTTCATCAAGTCTAAGACACGGAATATCTCCCTAGAAAAAAAAAAGAAAAGCTGATGTTATTAAGATGCATCTTATTCATAGATAAACAGCTGAAGTCCAGGTTAACGTGTTCTTCAAGAAAAGTAGTATTTATGTGTAGTAAACCAGAAGTAGTTACCTCAGTAGTGCCACAATGTTATCAGTGTTCTCCCGTAGCCTCTTAATGTCGTCGTCCCTCACAGGAGCACACAACTTGCCCATAGTGGCGATAATGTATGAGGCAAGTCCCTGGATGTCTGCAGCATTGTTGTCAGCCTGCTGACGAATCAGATCAATGTCCAGCACCTCCATGATCTGGGTTTGCATTCGATTGGCTCCCGGGTTCAGGAATGATAGTAAGATCTGGAATAAAAAGTGTGATTGAGTTGTTTAATTTGAGGTTTTCTGTGAATACCGGTTTCAAGATTTTTAAGAAGCAAAAGGAGCTTCAAATTTTCTAATATGCTGTGTCTGGTTTACTCAGAGTATTGGTGCCATTTCAACTGGTTCAGTGAAGTAAAACATCAGATATCACATGCTAACCTCTCGAATCTCCTCCAGTAATTTTATGGCATGTTCGTAGACGGGAGGGTCATCGTTCAGCTCAGTCTCCAGGATGTCCCAGAAAGCCTTGTGGAGGTTGTCTTTTACCTGATTCCATAAACTAAAGAAAAAGGAAAAAGCAATTTTAGGTGAGCAGAGGAAACAAGTCAGAGAAACCTGCCATGTTCAGAATCACTACTGTTATGCACTTAAAAAGGACCCAATCTGCACTAAAATAAGTGGAATTTGCTCCCAGATTAAATGTGTGGTGATTACAGTGGTGATTACTCTCTTACTCTCAAATGTTTTCCTTCCAACATCCTCTGTGGTTATGTGTTCAATTCAGGTTTCGATGAACAAAGACAAATACATAGTCCAGAAATACATCAAAGTTTAACATTTTATGATGTTAAAAAGAAACATCCAGATCTTATACACACATAAGCCTTGTTTCCACTGAGGAGTACGGGTCCGTACGGGTCCGTACGGTCCTGATTGGTCCGGCCCATTCAGAGAAGCGTTTCCACTGAAAGTCAGCCACCGCCGGCATGCGGGGCTTCCAGCGCGGCGTCATGGTAGCGCGACACCAACACATGTGAAGCTAAAACAACACCTATGTCTCTATAAACGTTTTAATTCCTCACCACTGCATCAGCTGATTTTACGTGACTTCAGCTCCAAATGTGGGAGGAAACTATAAAGCTCCAGAGCCGATCAGACCCTGCTGATGTTTGGAGCCTTTTTTATTGTTTATTTCCAGTGTGGACTGACGGAGTGTGTGTCGCGCTGCTTTGTGAGTTGTTTTGTTTTTGTTTCTGTCCGCGAATCAATGCGTGGTATTGCATGAAGGCAGCAGCTCCGCCCAAACCATACCGCTCCATTTTCGATGGACCCATAACTGAAGTGGGGCCATAAATGGTCCGGAACGGGTCGCTTTAATGGGTCGCTTCCGCAATGGAAACGCTCAAAATAGCGACCCGACCCGTACCGACCCGCTCAGTGGAAACGGGGCATTAGAGACGCATCAGATTTGTTTTAATTATTTCAAACTTGAGTAAACTTTGTTTTAAACATGAAAAGACTTCATAATGTTATGTTAGATATTCTGGTGTTGTCTCTTTCTTTAACTCCCCTTTCTGATGAGCCTTTAGTTACTCATTTCTTGCTGCACAGATTTACATGTGCAGTATCCTTTGTGGTAAATCTTTTCTCCCATGAGGTGTACATTACAGGAAAGTAAAATGAAAGCTTGCGACAAAGAAACCACAAGTTCAAGCAACAGTAATTTCATCATTCTGTGTTAAATTTTTCTTCTCATTTTACACCGTCTATATGAAAGTGACAGAACTGCAACAAAATATCTCTATTTCTTTTATTTCCATGTTGTTTTATACCATTTTAAATTTCTACGATGTTGATTGGGCTCTTTTTTCTGTTGGATGTCAGGGGCACATCTTCTATTTCAACCATGAAGATTGCTGCAGAGAATGTAAGTTGTTTTGAACCGCTGTACTTTGTGTTACTTCTCTTTTTTATTAAATTCTTTGCACATGCTCATATCAGGATTTGTGGACATTAATGTTATATCCAGCTTTATTACTCAAAGAGGAAAAGCTTTTTTTATAGCATACGGTACTTCTGGATAATATTTAGTGAACAAAAGACCAAACTGATGGTTGAAACTATTTGCATGCTAATTAGTGATTGTGACAGCTCAAACCACAACCACCTCTCTAATCAAAAACATACGGGGTAGGAAAAGTGTAAAATATGAAATGTGTTAACAAAGATAATGGCGTGTAGATATTTGAACCCTTTCGTGAAACTCTCACCTAACAAAAGGTTTGTTCAGGCTCATCTGTAAACAGTGAACATTTGACAGAAACATGAGGTGCCCATTAATTGACTCCACTTCTCTGGAATCCCTGTAATTTATTTACTGAGCTGAAAGTGTAAAAATAGCTGCCCAGAAAATGCAGATACTTAACCTGAACCCTACTTTCATGGATTCATTAGTGTTGTGTTTCTCAAACTTTTATCAGCATTATATGCACTGTGGAATCATTTTCTTCCAAAAACCCTTTCTTGAAAGAAGACATTTCAAGCATGTCCAACGCCAATAATCCACTGTGGCAAACCTTTTCTCATCATAAAAAGCATATTTCATCTCCCCTCCTGTTGTTTTCCCATTTAAAATTTTCCAGAATGAGATGTGTTTGTGAATAAAATCACTAATAGGCGATTGAACAAAAGAAGCAAACTGGATTTTCATTAATATCCACAACTTGTTCAGCAATGTCTGATGCCAGCAGCAAACCGTGCCTTCGGGCAGAGGCCCAAATTTAAGTTTTCCTGCTTTGTTTTTGTCCAGCATCACTTCCTATGTAAGTCTTCAGTGATTTAAGGGATTTTTAGCCTGTTGTTAGAAGATTTTTGTGTCAAACCTTTGACCGGAATCACTCATTTGACTCCTAAGAACAGGCACCTTTACCTTTCTGGTAAAACACCACAAGAGATGCACTAGTCTCATGCTGCGGTTAGCTAGTGTCTACCAACATATGAAACCTAATGCCTTGGAGGGGTTGCAGAAAATCCCAGTAAAACCTCTATCTTTCCTCTTCTTTGATATTTGACTTTGTGTTTTCAGCAGCATAACTTCAACTGCGTTTCAAGATTTTTGTGCAGTCATTTGATTGAAAGGTAATGTTATATGATATATGTCAAAAAGGTCTCAAAGGTGTCAAAAATCCTGGTATGCGGGTGACCTGGGTTTTTTATAATAAATTACATCATATATAATATACATATTAGTTTAAAAGCTTAGATTTATACTTCAGTTAAATATCTATTAAAATTGAATAATATTGCACATCAATGCTAATTTGGTTATGTTCATGTATTTCTCATGTAACCCTCCACAGTGTATCAGTGAATACCTGTGCTGCTGTCTGCTATTCACTTCCAAATGGAAACCTGGGTTCACGACAATCTCGTGTGAAATTTTGAGATTGAACAGGTCTCTTCCAGCATCCATGACTTCATCTAGAGTTAAGATTTTGGGTGGGCTTGCTGTGGGTCACAAACATTAAACAAACTGTAAGTGGGGAGGACATGATTGTTAGAGCTGCATGACAACAGGGGTAAGAAGTTATTCACGAATGTGATTACAACTGTGGAAACTAGACAACATGCACAAACTAATGACGGTAAATCCAAGTTTTAAAGTCACATCTCACTGCAAAAATTAAGCATCGTGAGTACATCAGAGTGATGAGATCTTTAAGTTTATGATAGGACAAGTAAAAAATATGTTGGGGGCAAACTTACAGGAGGGTGAGCAATGCTTGCTGGAGCAGTCGCTGTTGAAGCTGTGGCGTGAAGAGTCCTGGTCGCTGGACATCACCACGCTGTCGCAGCACTCAGACGATGACTCCACATCGCTGCTCTGGTCCTCGCCGCTGGATGTGGAGGTGGGTCGCTCATCGTTTCGAGGCATCTTGGCTTACGGCTTCACAAGACAAGTTGCAAACAACCCTGAGAAAATTGACAGGAAATTAAATAGAAGAAACAAAAGAAACAGAAAAAAAAGATTATTTTGTCTTTGTTTGTAGTCTGTATGGGGATCAGTTGTGTTTCTGTGGCAACATGGAACAACAGAGGGCTTCCCAACAATAAAAGCTATCATGTTACATTCAGCCATGTGTTCAGTGTCTTCCAAAAAAAGCAAACCAGCATGAAAGAACAAGGGCTGTTGCACATTATCACTTATTCATTATAAACTGAATGCCACACTTTGCAGGATAAAATCTTTGATACTGTACACCTACAGTGAAAGGCCTCTGCCTTTCTAATATTATCTCAGATATACAGTTCTGGAAAGATGACCCCTGGGTGTTCCCGTATCTGGTCCCGTATCTGGTCTGGTTATCTGTTGCCAAAAATGAATACACACGCAGCTCTTGCAGTTTAAAGATAGCTCAAGGGGGTGAGAGAGCAGGGTGGGGGATAAATGTCGGTGACTACATCAACTGCTACACTTGTCAGCTAGGTCAGAGCAACGCAGCAGGCCAATTTTCAGAGATAATCTAGAGGGATTGAAGCAGCAGCGTTGTGATTATGGCTTAGGTGTCCTCTGTCATGCACCGCTTCATTATGAAAACGCCTCTGTAAGCAGTCTGACTATTAGAGAGAATAAAAGGAATAGTGATGTTCTGGCAAAACAAGGACCACAAATCTGAAGTGTTCACTGGATAACACATATTTAGAAAATGAAATATAATTTCCATTTTTCATACTGTTAGATACTGATGCAGAGAAAAAGACCTGAAGGGTATACATATGACTGCAGTATGATGTAAACAAAGCAGTGGATCAGGAAGGCGGGGCTAGACTCGTGGAAACGCTTCTTATTGGCTGTTGTAGCCATCACTCAACTCTCCATGGAAAATCCTTGGTTGCTCAGCTTTGCACATGGATAAAAAAAAACATATCCACACACGTAAGACGAATGTACACGTGATCTGAGACCCTGACCAAAACAATGGCTTCGTGTACGTTTAATAGTATGTTTAACTTGATCATGATAGAAAAGAAGGCAGGATATTTTAGCTTCGAAAGATATCCCAAAACCGAAGCGAGCTGTCAAACTAAACATTGCCGTCTACGTAACTTTCTTGCCTTTCTGAATTAAAGTTCTAGTTATGTCAGTCAGTCGAAAATGAATAATACATATGACATCTTGCGTGCAGAATCTACTTTGACTCTAGTGCTGACGCACTCGCTGTCAGCTCATTCTTGAACAGTTGTGAATTTCCGCTCCACGACAAAGCGAGACTCGATGTTGAACTTACACAGACATGGAATTAAAATCACTCGCAAACAACAATATAAACGAAATTTACCGAATTCAAGTCTCTAGAAAAAGAGACTGACTTCAAAACTCGTTCGGCTCAGTGGTGGAGGTTCGTCGAGGTCCAGTTCTGCTCTGTTTAGCCGTTTAAAGGTCCTTCTCTTCAGCAGCTCCTCGAGGACAAACAGACCGAACCATCTAACACGCGGGGGTGTTCAACAGCAAAAACAAAACAAACAAAACGTAAATACGGGGTTTAAAGTGTAATACTTTTAATTTTAAATGTATGCATATTATATTTATATTTATAAATACAAAAATAACATAGTTAGTTTTAATTGACATATATGGAACAATAATGTTCTGGACTGTTGTTCTTTGTTGAGATGAAACGTTCCGTTCACGTGGGACGTTTTTGTTTACGGATATTCTATAAAACGGGACAGATTTGGACTAACAAGATTTTATTGTCGGAGAATCATTTTTTGAAGGGAATAGTTGATCATATTCACCTTAATGTACCTACAATATATATGGAATATATTGTTGATAGAGGTTTTAGGGTTCTCACAGCTGGAACATTCAGTACCATATACGCTCTAAACAATCTGCAATAATTTATTCCATCCATTAGGTGACAGTATTTACTCACTCCTAGTCCTCTGTAACAAAAACCACCTTCCTTCGCCTTGAAAGGATATAATTTTATATTGAATACACGTGTTCCATTTCTGAATATTTACAAATATTCCATTGATTCGTTCATTCATTGAAATGGTTTCTCAAAAAGATGCTGTAATTTATGTTAAGTTAAAATAAATCATGATGGTCAAACACCTATTTGATCACAGGGTAACAGGATCATAGAAACATACCTTGTCTATCTTTCACCAGGCCCACATTAATGCCTGGTTATAACTTAAAGATAATCAAAATTTTAAATGTTTGTCATTCATTTCAGCAGCAGCCAATTAAGCTTTGACTTTTGATCCATTGTTTAATTTCCTTTTCGAACATGTTAACAAGCTGAGGTCTTACAATATGTAAAATTCTCACCACAGGGGAATTTGGGTGAATTCAATAAAAAGTGAATCCACAGTTTTACTCACTAAGTATAAGTACCAAATATATTTTTGTTATATTTTTGAACATGTACATATTCAGTTCAGTACCTGTCAAATCTATTAAGGGACAGTGGAAAAAGATGACGATGATGAAGAAAATACAGAGTAGACCAAGATTAAGGAAATAAAGAATAGTAGTTAGATCGATGGATTCTATGTGAGCGGGGTAATGAAATCCCACAAATACTAGTTTGGACAGCCATCACATATAAATCCAGTGCAGCATATACATTTTTATTGGAAATAACCCATTTATTTATTTATTTATTTATTTGTTTTCATTTGTTTTAGTATGGGGACTGAAACAAAACTGTCAACAGATAAAGGAGTTCTTCTTCTCGCCTGCTGGGTGCAGAAGTGAGTATTAGTGTGTCAGGGAAGTAGAAGAAGAGGATGATGACGTCACACTGTAGTCTCATGATGGCGGTCGATTTGACTCCTCGATTCAGAAGGTTGAACAGCCAAACAAGAAGTTTCCGTGAAAACATTCAACATGGTAAGATCTGAGTAGAAATAATGCAATTTACTGTTAGCTTATATCTTTCGTGTATTTGTGACCGCGTAAACAAACCATCACAAATACTTTTCATAGCTCACTGAGGGATACGACGGTGTACAACCGTTGTACAATCTTCGACTGTCAGGGACGTTGCTTAGGATTTCACTTTAAGCTTTTTAGGGGTCAGTGGATCCCGAGTCATGGTTTGGGGGTTACTTTATCATTGTTGCAACGCATAAAACGACAACAACAAACAAACAAACAAACAAAAATAACATTTCTTTTCCTGGACGGTGGTGGTACACCACCATTAAAAGTGCACTTGAGCATACCGATCTTATCGCCATTTCTTTTTCATTTTCAACTTCAGAGCTCTCGAAATGTAACTTTTTATGTATCGACATTCTTTTTAAAAATATACATAAGCTATAATAATAGTCGGCAAATGGTGCTCAAATGTGAAAATTTACACACAGAAGCTTTTTCAAGGTAATACACGAAATCTGAATTAGCTTAACTTTTAATGGTTCATCACTGGACTACGAAGTGTTTTGTTTTCAGTAAACATACTAGCAAAAAAAAAAAAAGATAAGTTTCAACCCCTCAACTGGCCACTAAATACCTGAAAACAGTCTAACTTAGTCTAACTAAGAGTTTCTCTCAGGATAGCACATGGCTAGACTTATAGATAGCTCATTACTACACCAGAGAAATCTTGCAGAACTCCAGTATTACTTTTCATATGGATTGAAGATAAACTCATACTGACAGTTAATGGATAATATTTTTTTCACATTGCATTTGCAAAACAGAAAAAGTATGCAAAATTGCAACAAAAAAAGTCCTTTAATTCTTACCCAATGTCTCCAATTAGGATTTTCAGGACCCTTTGGAGCAACCCAGCTGTGGCACAACATCATCCATGCCCTACAGACTCAGGTCGAGGTGCGTCGCCACAGGAGACACCTTCGCGTTCATGCTGAATCTTTCACAGGCTCGGATGCTGTGGATGCAGTTCTCAGTTATCTGATGCAGAATGTGGTTTTTTGCACGAGTGAGGTGTCTCGCCTCAAAGCTGCTCGACTCTGCCAGGCTCTGATGGAGGCCAAGGTGTTTGAGCCGGTGGGCACGAAGCTTTTTCGCAGAGAAAAGGAGGTGGCGTTCGAGGACAGCAGCTGCAGCCTTTATCGTTTTCTGGAATATAAAGTGATGAGCAGTTCTGCCCTGAAGGAGAGCAGCGTTGATACAGAAAACATGGCACCAGGGGAATGGGAGACAAAGAGGAACAAGAGCTCAAGGTTGGTTGGAAGATACCCTCTGTGATCTGTTATAATTTTATGATATTACACTTTGATTAATTTTCAAAACATTATACTCTAAATGTGTAAAAAGGTAAAGTTTAACTGGGAAATTATAGAAGAATCACTATCTGTTCATGCTAACACAACATGATATAGCAACAAAGTAAAACACTAAGATGTTTGAGTCTAACAAACCCGTCTCTGCTCTATAAATAATGAATAAATCCTAAACATATTACCTCTGGGGAACAGATGGAAGCAGCTACTGGACCTCAACCTGTACCTGGACGTCACAAAAATGTTTTGTAATATTTTTTATTTTTTTTACCTGAGTAGAGAGTTTTGAAACCCACAGTATGACAGCATGTATCTAATTTAAATATAATTCTTCAAAAGGCTTTTTTTCAAACTGAGTCCAAAAAATAGAGTCATCTAGAAAACGATAAATGGACGATAACAGCACTATGCTGAACAATTTCTATTTGCCACCGATGTAATTTCAGACTGATGTATGGCTCCACCATGCCACCCTCTCCTCTGTACATGCTGGGTATCAGAGTTTTTGTATAATATTTAATATGAATTATTCATACTGGGACCAGTAAGCATTGACTGGGCACCCCCATTGTATTTTCATTTGCTTAAAATATCTAATTTATTGTTATGGTCAAAAATAATAATTGGTTATTGTAGTAATTGTCGGTATTGGTACATTTTTGATACATCGTCCAACCCTACACTTAAGGTTACAAAGGTGGTGTTTATGATGCAGGTGGTGACACTACAATGGGTGACATGTGGATGTTCTATAACTTTGCTTTATACATAATCGTTAATTTAGACATTTACATTTACATTGCTGCTTAATTGACTCTCTTCCTTTCCTGGAGTAAGTATTACGGTTTATTTGTAAACAAAATTCTATTTTACTTTTAGTAGTAACTCATTTTATTTTATCCCAGGGAAATGACCACAGACCAAAATGTTTATTAATCTTAAAATTTTTTTCCTGTTGTCTCAGGTTGAATGAGCTGAGGACCATATCAAACCCACTTGCGGTTGGACCACCGGACAGGAGGGTTGAGAGGCTTCTGAAAACCATCGATCTACAACCATCCTTTTCCCGGAATCTGAACACAACCACCACGACTCCCGAGTTTCTCTCTAAAGCTGGTAAGAAGCAGACCTGTCAGGAATGGTCATCGTGTCGTGTCTCTGTGGGAGGCAGCCATCTTTTTTCACTCAGAATGAAGACATTTTCTAATTTTTTCCTTCTTTGCCAGTGGTGGATGATGTGTGGAAGCAACAAACCCTGCTGCAGTTGCTGCAGATCATAGAGTTGCCCATGCTAGATTGCATCCTGACCTCTCCTGAAAGGGTTCACCCTCAGGCCTGCAGACTTCCTCTGGCCAGCCAGGACCTGATTTTCTCCAACACATGCCTGCAAAGAGAGCTGCCTGACTCCCTTAACTTACCTCAGTCAGTACCAAGTTAAATACTTTCAACTTTTTGTGACAGTGGGCAAATAATACACAATTCCACATTTTTCCTCAGATATTTGCTCACCACTAGTGACAGAGTCATGTTTTTCCTTCAGGTTGGACGCATGGCTGTCAGCAGCAGCAGACTGCTTGGAGCTGTTTCCCGACCAGCTGATCGTGGTCGCAGGGGAACAGCTCAGTCAGCAAGATGGCGATTCCTCCATAAACAACGACAACACAGAGCACATGGCGAACCAGAAAAGACTGCTCTTCGACACTATTGCCAAGTACTACAGTGGACAGGAAACAGCTCCACTTCTGTCCGGACGCTACCTGGATATACACGCTGCTATTCTGGATTTACTGGGTGAGATCCGAAGAGCCGGCCTTAGATGTTTGACGTTAGTTGACAAATGTTTTACGATCATAAAAAGCAGTTATTGATCTTGTGTATTTATAGATGAAGGGAAGTCGCAGGATGCCATCAGAGCATCTCAGCTGTGTTTGCGGCTGCTGGAGACGAGTGTGAGGGACGAACTGCGGAGACTGCTGACCTTCATGGCTGCAGCTGCCCGGTCAGATGCCTGCCGGCTGCAGAAGCAGGTAGCCACACAACTTTACACAAAGCATCGAGGCCGTTTTACCCTTTTACGCACATATAGTATAGAAAATCATGGAAAAAATAGGGGTGTGAATCTTACAGCAACTCAGGATTCAATTCAATTCTAATTAGAGTTGTACCGATACTGGTATTGGTATCGGAAATGCCTCAGATACTGCCTAAAATTCTGGTATCGGTATCGGCGAGTACTGGAGTTAAGGTAGCGGTGAGTACTGCAGTTCAGGGTGCAATTCAATACCACATAATTTATGAAAATAAGTAGGCCTATCTATTTACTGATTAGCTCTATTAACTCTGACACAGTTCTTTTTTATTGTTCTTAAAAC
>JAVQJG010122735.1:0-43606 GCA_036024015.1 Craterocephalus amniculus
CTTAAATAAATATATTATGTCAAATCGTGTTGTGTCAGCAGTTTTTTTCATGAAATGATTGCATTGAATTTCCAAAGCATAATGAAACTAAAAGTACCAGTATTCTTTTAAAACAAATGCACTTGTCATTTAGTTTACAAACTATGAGCTTTTATTTTTTTTAAAAAGATATTCCAAAATATCTACATCCCACAAAGGAAAATCTAAAATAAATATGTTTTTCAAAAATGTAACATTTTCTATAATTACAAGTTGTCTTTTTGCAAAGGGGCATTTTAACATTTAAACTTTAAATTAGTTTTTATGCGGAATGCAAAATTGGCTGTTTGGATTGTAAAGGTTGCAGGCCCCTCATGCAGATACTTAGCATCTACCTCAATCCACATTATCAAAGCAGAAGTTAGAGAGGTCTGTTCCTTAACTGCACTTCTCCAGTTTTCCACATGGGGTCATAATTACACCTAAGAGACAAGATGGTCATATGCTGCTCTCAAATCTAATGTGCGTTTGGAGTTCACAAGAAATGCTTTTGCAGTACTTAATGTTGCTTGATTGAGTTCTGCATTTTTATGAAAGGAATCATGGTTTGGGAAATTAATAGATATTTAAAAATGTGATAAATGCTAATTGATCATGCAGACTAAAAAGATACATTCACAATTCAGATTTGCCAAGTGCTCACTGTGTCCTGCTTATTAACTTCTGGAATGCATTTACAGTAACACATCTGCCAAAACAGATGTTGTTTTCACTGTCATTTTTCAGTTTTCACAAGAACAAGAAAAAAAGAGTTCAAATCCATCATTAAACAGATATAGTAGAAAAATTAAATGGCACAATTTCTGAAAGAAATAAAAAAGAATTTAGCCAGATGTAATATATAATTGTCATTTAGGCTACTGCTAGGTTTGTTCCATTAACATTAAAAATCTATTTCTATATTTAAAAACTTGATATAAAGGAGTATAAAATACAGTCTGTTATGATATAAAAGAGCACAAACAGTATTATGGGTTGCTTATGTCAGGTTTTAGGAGCTCTTAAGGAGCTCTTTCCCTTCAAACTGCCATTTTTAAAAAGCACAAATACAACGTTAGCCAATTTGTACTAATAGGCCTGCTTTTACTATCTATTGTGGTCCTCCTTAACTAAAACTGAATTTTAATTTAATCTCACAATTTACTATTATTTACTCATACTACTGCCATGGTATAGGCTACTTCCAATGTCATACTATGTTTGTGTTTGTATTTAGTCTACATACATAACTTTGAGCTTTAGCTGACAAAACTCCTTCATCATTTACAGTGAAAACTTGAGGTGAAAATGTCAATTTAAAAACGGTTATAAAATCAGAAGCTAGTTCGTTGTACTACTTGTCTGTTTATTTACCTGACGCGAGTAGCCAATTAGAACTCCACTTCCCATAGTGCTTCACTCTGAGATGCACGTGTCAACGCGGCCAACAGACCGGACTGTACGTCACATTCCTGCATTCCCCTTTTCCTCAGTGTGGGACGTCTGAGTTACCACCAGATAGCTAATCCTCTTTTCTTTTTTGGTTTTTGACAAGCACACACATGACGCGGCGGATTTGATCTCAGGGGGTGATCCCGGATTCTCCAGGAGTCAGAATCTCACTTTGGGTATGGATTCATCCCAATTACAGCCGGTTGAAGGCGTCTTTTTGCTGGAGTCTCTAACCGAACAGTAAACAGTTTTGTAAGATGCGCTGTTTTTTAACTGCGAACAAAGGCAGTATGAGAGCATATGAGGCTTTTATGTACACTTGCATACCTGTTGATGCCTTACTGGCGAGGGAGGGTTATTTAAATCTGTTATTTATGATCTGTTGTTGACACATGTACTTAATCGCTAATGTTAGCCGGCTGGTTAGCCGCAAAGCTTGCGTCACCATTGTTACCGGTGATAGGCGGGCAGACACCAGGGCGTGGATGAGCCTCCAGATGTGCCTTTTGTTACCGTGACAGGGGACACAGTGGTGCAGGGGGGTTTCGGTCATTAATGCCCTGTGAGGATACGCCACTTGGCTAACGTGCACATCCAGTACTAGCTCCCTGCGCAGCATGGGCGTGGTTATACTTGCAAAACAGTGAAACCTGTAGCTGGTTCATCAATTCAAATTATTCCCTACTCTGGCTTCAGAAACTTTCCATTACACTTGCACTTAAAAAAAGATTGAAATGATCTTTTGAAATGTTAGGTGTCACACTGCCCTGCACAGTAGCAGAGCTAGCTGCAGATGAGCAGACAGTCTCAGCTGCTGACCCTTACAACAAAGAGTGGGTTACAGCTGCTACGTAGGTAGACACAGGGAGATCAGTGTCCTTTATTACAGTCATGCAACTTAAATCTTTAATTTTATTCTATATAATGATTTCAGTCAGAAAAAGCCAGAGCATTTTATCTGATTAGGTAGCTTGCTTGCATAATACCACCTAAGAATGTCTGGTATGTATTCTTGCATCAGCCTTTCCCATCTGCTTAAAGCAGCAGTAAATTGTCTGTCATTACTAAGACATTATTTGGTAATAAACATGTCCAGCTGAATAATATGTTCCTAGAAGACCTGACTGATTAGTCTCAAGTCTAGTTTGCTACCAACATTCCTAAGATTATTGCTGTTTGGGGACTGATTGGATCAGGGTGACTTGAGTGAGATAAAAGAAGGCATGTATGTGGCTACAAGTCACAAGACAGGCATCTCTAACGTAAAACAAATCAGGATTTGTCACACAGGCAGGACAAAATTTGTTTGATTGATTTTGACTATATTTTTATTGGAAAGCAAAAAAGCCTTAGCTAATAGCGAAAACTTTTGAATGAAGGAGAATGTCTTTACATGCTAACATTACCATGGTGCATACATTTGTATCTGTTCAGTCCACCAAGACGACTGATACTATGAATACAGTAAAAACAACTTTGCAGTTTTTCCTAATATGCAGCAACTGTGGCGCCTCAATTCCAGACTTGTACAATATATATTACTCTTCAAAGCCGTTGGTCTGGTTCAGCCAGTACAGAAAGTAAATTTATTTCAAAACTAACGTTTTACAGTGATACACACAACAGTAATGGCAAAAACAGGCAAGCAATGCAATATTTACAAGTTAGAGACTGTGCAGAAAGGTTATGCACATGCATCCACCCTCGGTTAAAATACCGCATTTCAAGCAGTCTATGTAAATGCATGTTAGCGGCACAGATTTCTTCCACTAACCCAAAAAATGAGCTTTGCTGATGAGTACATTTGACCTGAACCGGAGCCTCATAGCTAGTGTCAGTGCAACGTCATCACCCCTGTGATCTGCAGCCCCAGCTCATGAAAATGCTGCCTTTGCTGCAGGTACACAACTCCCCTTGTAGCAGCGGTAGCAACAACAGGTAGCATTCAAGCTTGTGAATCCCAGCTGGTTGTGTGGTATTCTGAGCAGTGTTCTGCGGGAGCGAGCTCCATGATGGAGTGAGTAGGAGTAGTCTGCAGAAAAGTGGAACACACTGAGTCACCCTGCGTTTGCAGAGATCTCGGCCCATCGGTGGGAACGGCAGCTCATTACGTTGCATGCCTTGCATGGATGAGTGAGTGGGAAAAGCGAATTGAGGAGAGATTACATGGATGATTCAGAAAAACATACAGCAGCTTCATAAGAGGAGAGAGATCAGGGGGCGGCTTAAAGCTGAGACTGGAGGCTGTTGTTTTAACGCAGAAATGCAGACTAATTTTGTGGTTAATGCGATAGTTTGAGTTTATGTAGCTGAGCTTTATGTAGCAGGCTTCTGCTTGTTTCATCATCATGTCATGTGATCAGGGCTGACCAATAATAGTCACAGCTGTGTTGCACATTAACCTTTGTTGTCCCTCTTTTCACTTTTGTTCTCTGCTGTTTCACCTCTATACATGTTGGGGAACCAGTGAGCAGCTTTGCGCACCTGATTGTTTGCCATTATTGTGTGCACAGATCAGAACAAAGTAGCATTGTGGGGCTACAGGCTCAGCAGCTCCACAGTTCTGCAAATGCCCGATCCTCTCTTGTTAGGTCATTACAGGGACAAAGGGAGACAATGGGGCTATTGTTATGAACGTACACATATATTCACACATCCTCTTGACCTCCTGTGTGGAATTTGCAGTCTATCTGTCGCTGGTCTGTTCCCATGGATGCAAGTCACTCAGCTAACTCTGTACACATTCATATGTTTTGACAACAGCTTGTTACTGTGAATTGAAAATGCTTCTGCAACACACTCATTTGAAGCTCACTTACATTTTTTGGCTGTATAAATTCATATTTTTTAGGTTTTTTAGTATTCATCAGTGTTTATCTTCAGGGAAAATGTTTCTGTAAATGCAGGTGTTTTGTAGAATATTGTCACCTGTTGCTCTGGGAAGTTTCTTCCTCTGATTCAGTGGCCTTTTGCAGGTAATACTGTCCACAAGTTGGCTGCATTAAAGTTCTGCTTGTGGTGCAACATGCAGGAAATAAAATGCCATAAAACATATATTTTTCTATAATTTGTGAAAGCTTGAAAACTTTTATTTTTTTCATAACCTTGTGCAAATGAAGAAATTAGCTTATCTACAATATGAAAATGCACCGTGGTCTGTTGCTAAAAATACTTTTGTTCATGAAGTGGAAGAGGAAAGGCTACCAAAATCTATCTAATTCAGACTCTGATGCTGAAAATGGAGCTACACTTTAGACCCAGAGAGCTGTAAAACCACACAAACCCGATTCAGTCATCCCAGCTTTACTTGGCTCATGCATTATGGAAAACTAGAGCATGCTTTTGAGAAAGGCCTGAAATGTTTCGCTTTATGATGGACAATTATGCCTCTGTTGTGACACTAAAAACAAACTTGAAAGGTCTTTGATGTGCTCCGGCCTGGGTTACCCGTGTTTACTGATTTAAAAACCCCTCAGATTTGATCCCATTTGTTCATAAGCTGTAGATCTCCTACAGAAAGTATGCCAGCTGCATGACCAGACTCGGTAACTACTACTCCACTTTGTATTTAAAGTGGTGTGAGTTTGTTAAGTTGGGCAGTCAGTAGACGGCCAGATTAGGTGAATTAGCAGCTCTCCCTGCATGGGGTGGGAACATTGACTCAGAGTCCCGCGGGGAAGACCGAGTCATATGTTGTGTTATGGTCAGAAAGATTACTGGTGATTGTTTGACTTATCAGATTGTTTAAACCACAGATGGATTACAGTGTGTTCAGAATTATGTTCATGTTGTGCTACTGGATCAATATCCATTCAAAAGAGGCCGGCATGAAATGAATGATATGAAAAATTGGATTTGACTTTGTAGTCTGACTTGGTGTCGTTGATATTTCTGTAATTTATTTTGTGCATCTCATTTAGCTGGCTTGGGATTGTGTAAAACAGCTAGTAATTGCCTAATAAGCGTACTTTGTTGTCTCTAAAACTTCATTGATGTATATTTTTTGTGTTAAAAGACCTGAGCTTCCTTCCTTTTCAGAATATTCTGCATCTGCTCCACAGTGAATATTTAACTTGTGACTTTTAACGTGTGACTTCGGGCAGCAGCACATGTGAATGAACCGTGTGTGCACGTGTCATGTTGTGTGTGAGAGAAGCGCACACAGGCTTCTAACTCTGATCATTTTACGTGTAAATCTGCTCAGCTGTCGTCCTAAACTCCCACACTCAGGTTCAATCTGTCAGATGTTGTTGTAAATACACACACATAAAGATTGCTTTGGATTTGACTTTTGAATATGTTTTGACTTTGTTTATTTAGTTTTTTATCCAGTTATAAATATGTACGACAAGGCAGGAATGTGTTGATAAATATCTGATTGTGCCAATGAATTAATTGTATAGGAAAGGTGAATAATGATTGGTTTCAATGTCTCAGCCCCTCAGACAAAGAAACAGTGTGTTGTCTGGTGCCATGCTGTGGATGTCTAGCTAGTTTAGCATCTGTCTGAATGGAGCCGAGCCCGAGGCATCCTTTAGCACGGTCGACTGCGTTGCATCTCACAATACTGGCCTGCACTGCTTCAGGACCTCACTGCACACAGTTACTGTAGCATCCAGAAAAGCTTTGGCAACAACGTGTTCAGGGGGGTGACTGGTTGTAAAACAAAGCTGTGTGTAGCGTGTAGATGTCCGTATCTCATCTTTGATTCACTTAGTGGCTCATAGCTAAATCTAGTCGAGTTTAGACCGATACCCTCCACTGATTGGACGGGACCAGGTTCAAATATATTGCAGCTTTTCTGTGGTTTAAAGCCACCTGCGAAGAAGAAAAAACCCAAACTGATGGATTGTTTGTTATGATTCCTCTTTGTTATAATTCGAGGAAACCGTGGAAACGCAACAGAGATGAGCTTTTGCCCAATCAAACTGCAGCAAACGGTATCATCTCGTGCTGAACACCTTGGTGGAAACGGGGCTCATTGTTAAGTTTCCAAATGGTTTTAATGTATCATTTCCTGATAATAGATAAAGACCATACTTGGAAACTCCAGTAAATATAAAAGATAGTAACAGAATAAGCAAAGTGGCTCATTTGTCCACATCTCTAAAAATGTAGCATTTGATTTACAGAAGAAATTACTTGAGAAAGTGTATTAGCAAATAAGATGTGTTGTAGCATTAATCAGAAAACTCATTTAATGATATTTTACTCTCATTATCTGACTAACAGCAAGGTAATACAACATGCAGCTCAGGTTAAACTGTTTTTCTTGGAACAGCATGTTTCTGTGGAGGATCAAAAACATTTGATGTCTGCTTATGTTGCATCCTGCAGGTTCTTATGCAAGGCAGCGCCCGTGAGCCTGAAAGCGTTGCTGACACAGGATGGCAGGCAGCTCCGTGTTGGAACAGCTGGCAGGGCTAAAGGAGGGAGAGTGAAAGGGTGGAGACAGGAAGGAACAGGGGAGGAGTCAGAGCATTGTGGCCGAGGAGACTGAAATATTTGTAGTTTTAAGAGAAAGGTGGAGGGCGTGCGTCTCTCTGCAATGACACAAACTGGTCAAACCACATGCAGTAAGCATGGTGATGCAATTGCCACAGCAACAGATTTCATCATCAGATGTCAACTTTGTCTTTTTTGACTTGATTTCTTTGTTTTTTTTGTTTTTATGAAAGCCATCATCAGAAAGTAAAACTTGAATTAGTTAGATAATGAATAAATGTTTTCAGCTGATTTTAAAAAAATTCATCACTTATTGCATTCAGGCTTTAAATATGTTCACCTTCTGGTTGTTATGCATAACGTTTGATGGCATAAAATAAACAGTTGGCAATCATTTGTTTAGACTCAGTCATCCAAAAAAAAAGAACAAAATAAATGCAAAAAAGAGATTTCGAGGGGCACCCTCATCTGTAATACTGTAAAGAAGTGTAGTTTGGGATGTGTTTGCTAAACATTTGCCTCTGAACATGCTCACAGTGTGTTTTAAATTCAAATGGAAGTTTGCTTTGTTTGACTAAGAGATTATTACTGAATCGTGTTATCATTGGTCATCCACGAGCCACGACTATCGATTATCTGAACGTGTGTGCACATTAGGAAGATGAGATGAGTGTTTGGTAAATCTGAGATGCCTTGTGCTGCTATTTGTGTTTCTGACCTTGCAGTCTTATTTTTTTTTAAATGAGGGCATCATGTGACTCCAGCCTGCAGTCTGCCTTTCTACTTATTTTCTCATGTCATGTATTACACCATATTTTTGCTCTCTCCTGCATCCAACATGAATGATGATACTTTGATATTATGGCAAAGTCAAACTGGTTTCAGAATGAAAACGTGCTCTCAAACATTCATGGTTACTTATTTACTTAGAGTCTGAAAGCAAAACGAAAGTACCTACCAGACAACTTAAAACCATTTCTATGAACCTTGAGGGATTTTATAACTTTCCAGGTCGCTGCAGATTGAAAGGGATTTGTTGTGAAACACTGCGGGATTGATTGGACTTTGAATCAAAGACAAGAGGCGAGTTTTATGATCACAGCAGAGCCTTTGTTTATTTTAAGTTGTTTAAACAGATGCAGTGATTTGCGTTGCCTGTGCAGGATATAAAATGTCTCTGTAAAATTGACAGAGAAAAAGGTAGAACACAGGATGCCTGATGTATTAATGGAACTTGCAGAAGGATCAATAACTATCGGCAGCTGTTTCCCTCTAGGCAGCAACTCTATACTGTGTCAAAGAGAACAGTAGGGCAACTAACTGGGATGAAGACACGACCAACGTCCATCCATCCATTCATTCAACGTTACTGAACCCCATTCATTCAGTCTGTGATGGAATTGCTGTGATGCAGCACCATTAATTTCACAGTTATGTTTTCAGCATTGATTTATCCAATTCTGAAAGGGACTTTTTTGGTTAATGAAGCAAGATACGGCACAAAATTACAGATTATATCAGATATTTAAAAAGATGGCGATCTCAAAAGTAACTTAAATTACCTGATGGGTAAGCTCTGTCTTTATAAGCCGAGTACAGATAGCCAGTTACAATGTCAGTGTTCATCCTACCTTCTCCCATGAGTGAATCTCCAGAACTTTTAAGTGGAACACAAGCTACTTCGCTTGCATTTCCATATTAAGTTTTATTAAAGCCACTCACATAATCAGCATTGTTAGTAACAGGAATAAATAAAAACTGAAACTAGTAGATATAGATAAGAAAAGATAAGATAAATCGTGGCGGAAGTATGCTTTATTTTCTACATGTTATCTCTTAGATAAGGATGGGAGGGACTTAGATTTTATGTTAATCTATACAAATGTTTTATTATAATCTGAATGCAGTAAGTGGAATGGGTCAGAAGTCTCAGACTGAGAACTGCAGTCCATTAAAATACATTTTTGTCCAGACAGGATGCAAATATCACAGCAGACTGGATATGCTTTTCCTTCACTTTGCCGCAAGCGTGAAAGGGTTTTGTTGGCTGAGAATTGATCAGCGAGGGAAGCTGGAACCGTGCACGACGCTCCTCTCATTGTGTTGCAGGATACGTACCCATCACGGCTGAATGTGCTGCTGGGGTTTTGAAGCCGGCTGATAAATAGAGCATCAGATGCATGAAATTGTTTTTCAGTGTTTCCATTCTCACATAGAATGAGCATTTTGCTGTTATGACTCTATAGTATATAGTATTATAGTAAGTTTCCAATTGCATTGAACTAACAGTTTGATGTGCTATTAGCTTTACTATTGAACGTGTGCTTGGGAACTGATAAGTGCTTCTGCTTTAAAACACCTTCAGGATTAAAAATAAATAAATCCTAAAGGCATTTCGTGTGAGGCTCCTGTAACCTTCTATAGTAGCTCCAAATCACCAGGCTAATCAAAGCCCTGGTCTTAATATATGGATGGATTACACTGTACTGTTGACATGGATGGATTATTTTATGGATTATAGTCCTAGTGACACTAGGTCAGACTGCTGTAGGACGTGTTGACCTGCTGTACAATGTGAAGAGATTAACGCATTTCTCAATCTCTGCGAAAAAGCAGCAAAATGAAAGAATCAGCTCGAGGGGAAGGCGGGCTCAGGTCACACACTCGTCTTTCTAACCCTGATTCTGTGGCTCAGGTCTGATCCACTGACAGATGTTCTCCTCTTAGTATTTTTAACTGAATCTAACAGTTTTCACACATTTGTCAATGTTTCTGGTCTTTAAATGAAGAATGAAGCAATCGATTTAGTTCCCTCAATTTGAAAAAACTATGTGTGAACTCTATTTTTTTTTTTAAGTAAGGATACTTTTACAAGTTGCTGTTTGATAACATGTTCCACAGCACGGCACATAGTAAAATCCAACTTGTATAACAGAGAGACCTGCTAATTTTGAGGGTGTAGATGGACCGTAAACAGTCCTACAGTCAGAATCAAAACAAAGGTTTTAAACCTTGTGTGGCTGACTTGTAGGCTAGAAATGCACAGGGCTCCCCAGTGAGTCCCCAGGGCTCAGCAGATACTATTCTGCGTGCTCCAGCCATAAATCCTCTTTGCATGGCTGGTGATCAAGCCATGATGTAAAGGAGCTTAGTTGTAATAGACAGGCAGGCGGGAAGCTGCTTCCCTGTTGGCCAGGGGTCAGCTGATCCCATGCAGCACTGACAGAGAGGAGAGACGGAGCCAGACAGCAAGGTAGAAGCTGGAAATACAGAGAAATGGAGGCAGGGAGAAGTGTGTGTGGGGTTTGGGCAGATAAATTCACAGAGATGAACCAGAGGCTTTTCTAAAGATGGATTTGATATAATCTGGGTGAAAAGTCTCACCTGGACTTGGTACAGCAAGACTCCAGGACAGTCCTGCTGTCAGACTCTTTGTTGGAAGTAAGGGATGCCTGTGTGGATGTTTGCTGGCAGTGGGACATGGGCCTTCTTTGAATGTTGTGAGCTTAAAGGGAACCAAGGTGAGAAGAAAGTTTACTTGGAGCCAGAGATTATTCTCAGTGTCAGTTAATGCGCCAGTTGCATATAATCAAATACTGGATTCACTGTTTTCCCCTTGGTGGACTGTAAGCAAGTTTTGAAGTGAAACCTAAATAGTATAACCTACCGTCTCTTCTTGGACTTTAGTTCTTCTTTAACCGTTAGGCATGTAACGTTTCACTCAAGTCACGATTCAATTTGATTCTTGATTTTAAGTTCTCGATTTTAAGTTATACGTTTTTTTTCCCCAAAAAAATTTATTGTAGTTATTTTATGGCCAAATGAATTGTTTTTATTCTCATATTTGCCTATTTCTCCCTTGTTTAAAACTGTGACCTTAAATTGTCTGTTGTACTAGCAAAACGTAACACTGAATAAATAATTATTATAGACAAAAGAAGTTTTATTTGTTTTGAACGTCATCCGCATTGATTGCATTGCATGCAAATTGATTTTCTTTTTTTCTACATCGATTGCAGATTAAACCAGTTTGAATTGATTTTCCGCAGTATGGTTACATCCTTATTAACTGTTATGTCATTATCTAGATGATGAAAGCCTTATGTGTGTATGTAAACGTCTCTCGCTCCATCTCTTACCTCATGTCTGCACAGGTCACTTTCCTCCCTCCTCCCCCCTTCACCCATCACGGCAACGGTTGCCATGGAGAACTCTTCGGTGGCGTCCGCATCATCGGAGGCAGGAAGCACGCGCTCGCAGGAGATAGAGGAGTTGGAGCGCTTCATCGACAGCTATGTGCTGGAGTACCAGGTGCAGGGCCTTCTGGGAGACAAGGCGGATGGAGACTTGGAGCTGGACAACGGCGGCAAGGTTCCACAGGTTGGAGCAAATTTCCTCGTGCTTGTTGCACCTGCACCTGCAAGCAGGCGTAGTTAGAGAGCTGTCGCCTGCATGAAATCCACTACCAGTATTGTGGTCTCTGTTATGTACACTGTATATGTGTGTTCAGCTGTTTGCTGTGTTAGAAACTCACAACATACAGAGGTGTGAGCTAATTTGTCCTTGGTGCATTATTGATAAAAAGCCTGGACATCCATCGATCAGAAGAGGAAACAAAACATGCTAAATGTGTAAAATGAATAATGTGTGACTGTGAATGAGTGAAAGCTTGTTGTGTGAAGTCAGTGAGGGCCAGATAGTGGAAACATTTTGTGTGCATTGCAATGGGTGCAATTTAAATAAATATCCCAGAGGCTCCCAGATGAGGTTTCAGACATATATTGATGGCATTGAAAAAACAAAAACAAACAGCAAACCTTCAGGAATGACGGAGCATCCTTTTTTCTCTCCAGTGGACAGACGACTGCATCGACAAGAGAGATGGTAGCTGGACGTCATCACGAGGGAGAGGCTCCTTCAAACCCGTACGTATGTTCAGCTGCATGTCAGGACTTTTGTCATCTTAGTTAATGATTTTTACAAAAAAATCAACACATCCTCTCAGAGCTAAACTCACGTTTTCCTTTGCATCTTACAGGTCATTAGAGCAGGAACCATTTTGAAAATATAAAAGAAAACACACGATGCAGTATGTGACAGCTAAGACTTAAATTTGTGTGGACTCAAAGTCATAAGAATGTTGGCATAATATAAACGAATAAATACTTTATATAAGAACCTAATGATGGCAAGTTCCAAATACATCATTTGAAGTTATATAATACAAGACTGTTGTTTAAATGCCTTGAAAAGGTACCAGTTTTCTCCCCTTTTAGAGTTATTTTTTATTTTTTACCTAGTCAGGAGCATCTCCTGGGCTGGTCTTAACTCTCATTTTTCCTTAATTGTTTTTTTAAAATCTTTTATCTTGATCTTTCTGAAAATGTGAAAAGTCTCAGTTTAAAAACAGCACAACCACAAAAGAATCCGCCAGCAGAGGCAGCAGTATTTAGATGTAGGTGTCTGTGCAAATTCTGACTGTTGCAGAGCATGATGTCAGTGTGCAACATGAATTATAAACAAGCATTAAAAAAAACTGTTATAGCTGTGTAAAGATAAAGAAATAGTTTATTAAAATTGAAGAGGCTTAGTGTACGGCTTTTCTGTATGTTCAAGTTAGTCTTACTGTCTTCCGTCAGCTGTTCAAGTGTTTGATGAGCAGAGAGTGGTAATGCCAGCCTTGGGCAGTTCACAGCTCATCAGCTTGCATGCAGCTCAGCAGTCAGGAGTATGATGATCCTAATGACTGTCATGGGATACTAGGATGTCGGAGCCAGTAACTGAATATTAGCAAATGAATTATCCTTCAATTAGGCTGCTTAGTTAATATCAGGGTTTGTTCCCCTGCTGTGTTTTCTGTAGGTTAGTAAAAGCATCCATTATTCTCACATTATTTCATATTTTGCAGCACAAACTAGAGAGTGCCAGAAATCTTTTTTCTTTCATATTGAATTTGTTTTGACAAATAACTTCTGGAAGCCTAACATCTGAGCCTCTGCTGTAAACCATACAGAGTTTTAACAAACCAAAAACAGCCTGAAACCATCAGTAAGACAAACTAACCTGTCTGAAGCAGGAGTTATTACATCCACAGTGTTTAACATTTTTTAGCTAACTGACTTGCTGTATTTGTCACTGAGGTTTTAATCGAAACCATTTTGTTTGTATGTTCTGCTTCTATTATAAAAGTGGGGAAAAAAGCATAGATCATAACTGTTAGCCTGAGGATAGACACTGTGGCCCAGCTATTGCTTTCTTGACAATATTTTTATTTTATGTTTTTACATTTACCTTAAAAAGTAGCCTTTGGTTCTCATGTATTATTTTTGTGTTCATTGTTTGAAAACATTGTTTGGGTTATTGTCTTTCTTCCTTACTTTCTACTCCACAGGAAGAGTGGGAACACAGTAGTAATGGCAGCACAGGTTCCAGGCCCAGTTCTGGATCCAGACCCGGCTCTGGTTCCCGCTCCGGCAGCAGGGGCCAAAACAACCAGTTCAAAGGTTCTGCCAAGGTACAGAAACATCGATGTGAGGCTTTATCTGTTGACTCATGCTGAGAACTCCCTGCTGTTTATTTAGAGGTTTCTGCTGAATAGAAGAAAATTTTAAATCAAATTTACACTAATATTCACAGGAGACTTGTTCAAGTCAGGAAATTATCTCAAAAAGGGTCTTTTTTTTTTATTTCTAGATGTTTTAAGAACATCTGCGTTGCAAGCTCATTATGGGATCTTTAGAGTCCAACTTGTTTTCAAGTCAGTGGAAGTATAAATCAGTCTGCTCTGCTTCACATGTTGTGTTTAGTGCTGAGTTAGTACACCTTAAAGCTTTTTTACCTAATAGCTGAGTCACTATTTAACTGATGAAATGTTGCTTTTTTTTTTTTCTCATTTGTTCTGTCCAGAACGGAAACAGGGACGGCTCTTTTGATATCCTGGGGACAGACATATGGGCTGCCAACACGATGGACTCCCATGGGTACGTAGCTGAGCGTGTCACATAACCTGTCTACTGCCGTCTACTGGCTCGGGATTCCAAACATTGTTTCTACAGGGTCACATGATGAGTGTCACATAGCACAGTCACATAGCTTTTCTTACTTTGTAACATAATTTCCTCCCGACCTGATCCAGTGTAGAGCTTTAGTCTAATGGCGCTGACATTTTTCTTTCCTTTTATCTCCAAACAACCAAAACTAGAGCTTCTAAAAGACAAACGATCAGACTATATTTTCCCAGCTAAAATGAAGCATGGCTGTATTTTCTGAGAAGAAGTGAAAGTTAAATGAAGGACAAAAAGGAGAAAAGTGGAAAAAAAAAGGGACAATATGTCATATACATTTGAGAGGTCCGGTTGCCATGGTTACATATGTACAGCCGCTTCATTGACCTAATATCCGGCCACGTTGGCACTTCTGAGCACGCAGTTGGCACAGTGGGATGATGCAAGCAGGTCTGCCCTCATGCAGATGCTCAGTTTAATTCTAGTCCTTCCTGCTTTTCTAAATAAAGCTCCATGGGAAGAATTCTATTTTTCAGCTGTTTTTTTCCATGAACACATATGAAAATCTACTTGTACATAGACCTGTTTACATGAAGATGTAAAAGTGTTCTATTTATGTTCCCATTCAAATAAGCCAGAAGGATCTGTTTTGAGTACTGTTTACATCAAGAGACCAGCATTGGTTCACAGTATTTCCAAGATTTTGCAGCTTCTCAAAGTCATGACAGATTGTAATATAGAAAAGGCTAAATTATTAAGTTCATCCGTTGGAACAGATCAGATGTTATTGAGCTCTAAACAACCAGGATTATGTTCAGCTTTGGACAACAACTAACCTGCAGCTGAAGTGTTGTTTCATATTTGTGCTGTATGTGATGATTTTGCAGTGTCACTGGTTTCATTTATAAGCAGCAGCATTTGACTATTTGTTGGTGGTCCAGGTGAAACTGGTTTTTCCTGAACTCAGGTTTCGATGGGTAGTGACAGGGTCTCACTTTCTCTTTTGAGCGTTAACTGAATAAATATTGAAACTGCAGTTTTCCTATTAATGTTTCCTATTCCACATCCAGTTGCAAATTGCAAGGTTATTCTTATCCATGATATTTAATGATCAGACAGGTATGTGTTCACCTGTATGCTTGTAAATAGTGCTGAGCTCCTTATTGGTGATGAGATATGAAGACATATTAGAGATATTCTTTATCAGAAATTCCTACTACAGCTTATCTTGTAGATGGTTAGAAAACAGACTTTTACAGACTGAGTGAACTTAAGAATTTGAATCCTATTAAGACAAAAAGCTCTATGCTCCATTTTAGGGCACATCAAAAAAGGCTGACCGAGCACACTTATGTGCAGACTCAGAATAAATCACAGAACATAAGTGGATTTTATTGTAAATGTTGGAAGCTAGAAGGAATAGTCCTTTTGTGACTTGTTTATTTCTGTTTCTCTGGAACTTTATCTAACATAGTTTGTCTTTTGATCATGTTAATGATCAGATGTCTGAACATAGGCATCAGAACTACATCACTGAACACATATTTGTGCACCACCATATGCAGAGAAACACTTCTAACTTGCATTTGTTTGTTGCAGTTGAAAGGTGGTAAGTGCATAAGACGATAATCAGCGCTGTTCAGATACCTGGAAGCAAAATAACTGAGATAGTTTAATGTCACATTTTTCCTCAGTAATATTCCCATGAAGTCCAATTTTAAATATCTGTTAGATACCAATGTCAGCTTGACCTCTTGTAGTACTTTTCCTGGTCGAAGACGCTGACGCTAACTTTTATTCTGCCCTGTGGTTGTAGAGGTGCAGGTTGGGACGTGCAGCCAGAGAAGCTGGACTTCAGCCATTTCCCCAGGAAACATTTCAGAGGAATGCCAAAGCACCTGCCACATATTGACAGAGAGGGGTAAGATTCCTCTTTTATCTGTCTGCAGTGTTTGGATTTGCTGCTTCTTATAGTCTAAGTTCAGTGTCAACAGTTATATTCCTGATGTTACTGACCTTCCACATCTCTCTTCCACTCTTACTCTCTTTCAGATTGAGCAAAAATAAGTTTGTGGATGATGACGATGGCATAGACATGAATAACATAGAGATGTTCCTACCTCATCTGCGCTCTGTGAGTTAAGAATTTTTGTCTTTAGAAAACTACATGTCCCTATTTGGGCTTTATTTTAACTCTGAAGGAGTTAAAATCCTTGGTGTTATTGGACAGTTTGGCAGGTATAGGCTGCTCAGAAAATAACTTCATGATCTATTATTTGCCAAAGAGTGACCCCTGGTGGTACAATTTGAAGTTGTAAAGTAAAAAAAGCAGCAGTGGTCCAGCACCCACATCTGTGGTAAAAACACAAGATTTTTTAAGACTGTATCAAATAAAAGCAAAAGGTGGGATATCTTTTTCCTCAGAGGTACAAATGTTATGCATAAATGCGTAGAATTAATATTTATATGAATTTGTTTAATCAAATGAGACTGACTGTTCATAAATGAACCTTTTGTGACATCTACTGGTCAGATGCTGAAATGAGCTGTTGAATTTAAGAAATGTTACGTCTCCCCCTAGTGGTAAAAAACATGTATAACACTTGGAAATGGTTTTTGGGCCAGGAAAGTTTGGCATGTGTCTGATTCCTTACGCATAATTTTACTTATTTATTAAAAACTGTATCTTCATGTTTGATTACTTGTTAATCAGAACCCACTCAAAAAATATGCACTTCAGAATCTTTATTGTTGCAGTATTGCATAATGTAAATATAAAGTGCAGTTCCTTAAAGACAGTTATTAAGAAAGGTAATAAAATGCAAAGAGACATAGCTGTATGAGGATGTATGAACACATCTCAAAGGGGTATCAGGGCTATTGTACTTACACTCTCACATGCGCTGTAAGCATAAAAATGATCAAATTAAATGGATTTAAAAACTGGTACATACATCAATATGTATACACATTTAATATACACACACCCACATATTCCTACAAAAAGGCATTCACACATGTGCACACATACATCTATATACACATGCATACATAAATATAAAAAGTGCATATTTGTATATAATACATATAAACAAACATAAATCTATACACATATGTACCAAAGTGGCATATGATACAGGATATGGGGATATCTTTTCCTGGGTCTCTTACAGGCAGCGAAGGTAAGGTTTGAAGAGAATGTGAAACGGGCAAAAACTATCTGCTAAGCAGCATTAGGCATCCTGACGGCTGTGGGACAGAAACTGTCCGTTTAACTTACTAGTCTTAACTTTTAAAGATCTGAAACGTCTACCTGAAAGCGGACGTTCAACTAGTCCATGTCTAGAGTGCGATGGATCCCGAATAACTCTTTCAATGTTTTTTTGAGACAGTTAAATGTACAAATGTGCTCTATGATACAGCTAAAGGTAGGGGCAGGTTGTATATTGGACAGTCTTTGTGGACAGAGGATAAAACAGTCAGCTGTATTGCAGAAAACCAACTCAATGAGTTTAATTCACATTTTAAGGGAATCAGATAAAAAAAAGTTGGGTGCTGAATATTGGCCATGTGATGAACCACATTCTTTCTGTTCACATGTCAAACTGTCTAAAGGGTGTACACAACATCAGCTTCCTGATTTAATCATACACTATTTCTTGGTATGATGTGTCTGGCATGTACACATTTGAATTAATTCAGCAGATGTGTAAAGCTTTACTGTGAATAAGGTGTTTTTTTATAAACTTGAGTTGTGATTTATGGAGTTGACAGGGTTCGCTTTAGGCTACCTCTGCCACAGTCCTCTTCTTCCTGCCTTGCTTTCTGAGCCAAAACGTCTTCCCTCTCTCATACTGTTTGAGCTCTGGTGTCTTCCTCTTTCCTTCCTCTCTGGCCTTTGAGCCGTGCTTCGTTTCGCCGTTCATGGTCTCTCAGCCAAGATGGGTCCGGTTTAGCTGCTGAGATGCCTTGCTCATTGTATAGTTCCCGATCCAAGACTGCCGTTTCCGTTCATTCAGCCTGAGCCAAAAGTAAGACGGGGGTCAACTGCGCTTGTGTGGTGTGCCTGAGATCGGATGTGTGCTGGCATCTGGACGCAGTAAGGTCAGAGACACCGAGATGGGGACGGAGTGCCGTATTTTCTGTTTTTCTGTCCCTGACATTATTCGGCCGTTTCTGACTCACACCATCCTCATCCAGCCTGCTGAATGTCATGAGTATTATGTCTTGGCCAGTATTATTGCAGAGCTCTGCCATGCAGTCGTGGCACACGGAGGCCGAGCCACTAATGCTCTGTTGTTTCTGCCTCTAATGAGGCCAGCCACTCAGTCATTTTTCACTCTTGAATAGTTTTCAGGACCAATTTCAATTTTCCATGAAACACCAAAATGCCAAATAAGACCGTCATTATAAACTCTAGCTGAACCTTTATAGAAGTTACTGTAATGTGCCACAGAAGTGTTAACCAGCTGTTACAGTTTTATTTCAATTCATGCTTAAAAATATTAACCCAGAGCTGCATTGTGACTGCTGGATGTCTGTAGGAAGAGAATCTCTATAAAAAGATAAAAAGTGTGTCCAGTCATAATGTAAAGTACCCAAACTAACACACCAACATGTTTCTTTCCAACATCATCACCTCAGGCTTCTGTATGGGGGGACTTGATCATCCAAAATCCACGTCTGCATTCCAAGCTAACATTCACTTCCTTTTTCCAGAAGCCGGAATAGACATCCAAATAGCCCTGGGATGAGGAAAACATCCCATTTATGTATGTGTGTGTGTGTGCATGTGGGTGGATGTGCAAGCAGCTCTGTGAGCAAAGGCTTCCTCCTTCTGCCCTCCGATTCTGCTACACCTTTTGTGGCCTCCCTGGAATGTCAACTTGCACACACAATAACACTCCTTTCACGTCCAATGTCATGTTGTAATGAATGAAGCATCCAGGGGTCAGAGAGCAAGTATGTGATCTGTGGATTCATGCCACGGATCGCATGGATGTGAGGAAAATTAAGCATGTGCTCCAAGACTGTGCAGTTCATTAATGTTGGTATTATCCAGAATATTGGATATTATGATCTAACATTGATTGAAATACATTTGTAGAAGTTGCTTAAAAACCATTATTTGTTGGCACAGATCCCAACAAGTGTTAGTGTGCTGACAGCAAAGGTACACATTCATCATTGACTTAAACAATTTCATAACCAAAAATGTTGTGTTACCATTTATTAATCATCACCTGTGAGCCGATTAAACCCAGATACAATCATGATTACTTATGTTATGAAAGCTTTATGATATATTTCTATTATGTCTGCATACTCATGTTGATAATAGAAGTTTTTATGATAGTATAGACGGGTTCAGCAACAAAAAATGGTTTAATGATTAATAAAAATAAGTTTTAATTGTCAGTAAAGTCACTTTGTTAAACCTATCCACAGTAAAAATCAAAGATGATTATTTTAGAGAAATAACAAAAAGCAGAAAAGCCTCACCTTATGTTGATGCACTAATATTGTTTTGTGTTTTTTTGCTTTTTTGTGAACAATATTTTATAGAGATTATGATCAAGTACACTGAGTTCAAAAGGCTGCTACTCATCAAATGCTACATTCTTTATACACATCACCAAAACATTTAAAAATATCTTTAAAGAACTAAAGTAATATAATTTTTAGAGATAACTTAAGAATAACATTATGTGTTGTCTTTCATTCTAATCATTCAAATCTTTGCAAAAAGTTGAAAATTTGATAAATAACCAAGTAGGCCTTTAAAAATTACAGCTAATATTTGCTGATTTTCTTAGATAAATAAATAAGTTGAGCTTATAATAATGATAATGCATGTTTTTTTATGAAGTACTTAACATTTGAAAAATATTTAGTGTATTAAGTGTTAAATGTTAAGAATTTCTGTAAAAGCATTGATATGAAGATATATTATTATACATATATGCATAAATAAAAAATATATATTTGCCCAGATAATGCCATTTTTAATGAATGAATTGCATCAAGTGCTCCACATGTCACTAATATCCAATGGTTGGGGATTTTTAGAGCTATGATCAGTTTTTAAAAGGGCAGACACCAAACCATGTGATGCTGTCTCAGTGGTAAGCCCAGTAGTTAGTGGATGAGGTGGACATGATGGAAGCAACAAGAGCCCTGGAAAACTTAAAGCTCATATCAAATCAAATTTTATTTATAAAGCGCTTTTCCTGCGAAAGGCAACACAAACCGCTTTACATAGTAAATATGAGTACCAAGTACAGACATACAAAAATACATAACTCTTCTTTTAACGCTTGCTTGAATATCTCTTAGAAGAGGATTCAAAGGCTGTGAGTTCCCTCATCAGTTACACTAGTTTAAAAAAAAATTCAAACAACTTAACAGTCCCTGAGCCCCTTGTCTTTGAAACATTCAACTTTTTTCTTTTTTTTCCTTTTTATTCATCGAGTCTCATTCTTCTTGTTTTCCCCGGAAGGCTGAGATTTTTTTCTGCTCCCTCCAGCATCTCCTCGTCTACCACCACAACGTCTAAGCTTCAGATCACACTCTTGTTGTCGGGCTCATCAACACACCAGCGTCGGCGTGATCCTCCATGTTGTGAGAGAAATAACTTGTGTATGTTTGCGCATATATATGTGGGCGTTCTCAACACTTGCAGTACCTGAAATCTTGCCAGCAACTATTTGCTTATCCCGACATCAACACCTCGTTGTGAGCATGTACCAAGTTTATTTTGATGAAAAAGACATCTGAGACATGTTTGGACTCAAAATGGTGCAAAAACAAAAACAACAAAAAAAATGCTTATGATGAAGGGTGAGGAGTTTAGTTGGGGATTGATGGGCATATTGGAATAGATGCTACTGTTTCCACATAGCTCGTATGACCGTGTTTGGCCAGTAACTGCTGCACCTGCATTGTCAGATGAAGAAATAGTCGGGTGTACAAAGGCCTTGCATTGTCATGGAAAAGCTAAGTTTGTTATACGGATCATGTCGGATCATTAATGGGATCTGATGAGTTACTTATTAACAAAGGTTGTATGTGAGCGATAAGAAAACCAAATTTCAAACTACTCCTTTAACAGTGATTTGCTTCCCCGCTGCCAGGGGCATGAGTCAGCATGTCATGAAAAATGGAGGGCACCACAGAAGGAGGCAATGGGTAGAGTGGAGAATCGGGAGAGGAGGAGAAAGTGACTGGTCACTGAGGAAACATCCGGTCTCTGCTCTGTGAAACAAAGAACTGCTACAGGGGAACAAAGCAGGAGTCTGGAGCTGAGATATTGCAGACTGGTTGGCCCCTGTGTCTGGAAGTGTACGTGCCGTGGAGCAGGGCTCCGGTTGTGAAGGGCTGCTGGGGGTGTGGTGGGATTTTTTTTTTGGGGGGGGGTGGTCTGTCTGTTAGCTGTCAGTTTGTTTGAGATCTGCATTATATTCAGAGTAATTACTCATACATATTTACAGTGACTGTTTGTTCCGGCTCACCTAAAACGGTCCACCTCATGTCTTTGTCCCATTCAGTACCTTGTCTAGTTTTGCTTCTTCCTATTCGCTGTTTCCTCTTTCCCATTTTCTTCTGACTATCATCATCATGCCTCCTCCCTCCTCTACTTACGCCGTCCTTCACTCCTCCCCTCCATCCTTCAAATGTTGGTAGGCAGCAGAACAATATCCAGGGGGTCATGGTGACCGGCAACCCCCTCCCTGTGGTCACTTCCGGCTATTGTCCCGGCTTCTGCAGCTTATTGGCTCGTGCAATTTATTAACCACTCACATACTGACTTATCACTACGGGGCTCTGGGATCTCAGCATGGGAGAAATGCTGGGGACCTGACTACATGCATGAAAGCAGGATACCTGGGGGAAATGTGTGACCTGTTCCTCATAGGTCTTAAATAATAGCTCATCAGTGACCTGTTTTACAACATTTGTATGCAAATACATAGGAACAAGGGCGCCATGAATTAACAATTGTCTTTTAGTGGAACATATAGTTACGAAACTTGCTTTGATTCGTTTGATTATTGCGCCGTATTTATTATGTCATCTATTTTGTAATCCAGATTGATCAGTATGGTTGATGGTTATATGAAGTATTATCTGGGCAAAAGCAGTTATGGAATAAATCTGGTTGTAAAATTGTATCTTTATCTGATTTAGTTACAATGCAAATCACACTCTTCTTTAGCTACACCATTTTATTTGAGTCATTTGATAAATTAAATTTATTTCTTCTTCCTGTCCTAACAGCTTTTAATTAACTTAAGACTTTCTGACATAACAATCAGATTTAACACTCATGAATGAAGCACAGTTTGTTTCCAAGGAGAGATGAAAACATGCTTTCTATAAAATTATTTTCATGAAATCTTTTCTGATTGCGGGCTAAGTTCTGGAGAACTTGCAAACCATGGTGTGCAGAGTGAGGCACCTGCAGTCTTACTTAGTGCGGATAGTGCTGTGGGTATCACACTCTTGTAGAAGAGCACCACATCAAGTGTGGTTTGTCACAACTTGGTGTTTGGAGGATATTTTAGGGGAGTGCCATTCATATTCAGTGTCTCACAGAGGAACTCTGCAATGTACCAAAACATAGCACTGTTTTCATGCCTGTCAACAGTTTGCAGGCACGAAACATTGTCCAACTTTCAAATCTGGAAAAGCATTTCCAACATTTTTGTAGCCGAAGGGTGACTAAAATCATCCTCTGGTTACTCAAGTTGTCCAAGATTTCTGTGCGCACACTACTGTGACATAATGTTAAATTTACACTCAAGTAAAATTTTTTGAGTTTGTGCCATCAAAAATTAACATTTTTTTCAGAGCTTGCAGCTGAATTTTTCAAGCCTTAATCTCAATTGTTTTAAGTTAAAATCGAAGTATTTTTTTTATCTAGTGGTACTGAGGTAAATGTTCAGGGATTATTTAAGTTTGTTCACAATAACTGACATCAATTGATCAAACAAATCAACATTGATGCCCTGAAAGTTGGATAACAGAAAGAGCGCCAACATGTGAAGCATTATAAAGTGGCGTTCTGATCTTCCCCCGGTCAGCCCTCTCATGTCAAAAATCAAGCTTACATTCAGAATTTCTCCAATTGGTTTTCCTTAAAATCCCTCTCCTGGATTTGCTCTGTTTCATGATCTCTGCTTCAAGTCTTTCATGCCACTGAAGTCTGCAGCCAGTGTCTGCCAGCAGGACAGACAGAAGAGATTTCGAGCTGCCACAGTCAGGTTCACGGGTTGATCTGTGATAAGAGGCAAAGATGTGAAGTCTCGACATCTACGTCTCATTTAATCAGGGATCTGAAGACAGGACCACAGACAGAAAGACAAGTACATTAAAGACCTCGTGGTCTGGCAACAGGAGATGGAGCCATTGTGGGATCAAAGTACGAGAGGGAAAAATCTGTTGTGCTCTATAGAAAAGTCAGTGCTGCAGCAGCAGGTTTACATACATAAAGCCCTATTGTTGTTCATCCCTATGAGTGATGAACAAAAGCTTCAGTCATATTTCTTCTCCCTGTCTGACGCTTTGTGTGTGTCATCTGCTTTGTATCACTCAAGAAGGCAAACTGTTAAAGCCTGCAAAAGATCCAGGTTTAATTTGTCTTTTAGGACTGTTTTAGTAACATTCATACATACCTCTGTCTAATAAATTAGACATTTTATCTCTTTAGTATGCTTCCAAGCAAGTAAAAAAAGCTAAATCTAATCTTATAGTTACAGACGGGAGCATTATTTCTCCTGGCTTGGTATCAGTGTAGGCGTCACTACTCCCTCACACTGTTTTACGTGCTAGCTATCTTGCATTTACAGTCTCCCTGCTCTTGCTCTCGCCTGTGCTCTCAACAACCTGTCCTGTAATGCCACCCCTGGGGCAGTTTTAAATTTATTGCTTTTGGCTGACGGCCCTTGCAACATAAATAAGCTCAGAGAAACAATGGACTGACTAGCTGAGCATCCTACCAGAACCTTTACACAGTCGAAATGGCAGGAAAGCATGCACTTCACTTTCTGTGCTATTGCAGAGAAAGTTTTTTATTCATTATTTTCTGTTTCTATTCTTTACATTCCCACCCTCTTGGCTTCACCATTTCTTTTATTTCCTTCCCTGATACTTATACCCCTGCCATATTAAATTATTGGCCATGTGAGTGGGTCTGCAGTTGGTTCTAAGCCAGTTCCATGACCCTCACAGCAAATCTTTTTGGTCAGACAACCTGTTGGGTCAGCCAGCTAAAAGCTGCGCGGAGATGACGTAAAAAAACAGGAACCCTAAGTTAGACACTCCTATTGAATGGTGAGTTTTATTTATTTATCTATACGTTTTAAAATCCCTGGAATGTGACAGGGTAAGTCACCTTCCTCTCAAGGTGCACACCCAAGCATATTATACCAAAGACAAGCCTCAGTCTGGGTGGTAAATTTCAAACCATTTAGTTTTTTCACATCGGATGTGCTGTGGACAGTAGCTGAGACTTTCAGGAGTTATTTGCCACCTGGCCACAGAATGGACATTTACACCGCCCACAGAGAAGAAGTTTTACTCAAATTTAACCGTCTTTCTCATTGAGTTCAAAATGCAATTGTTTCGGGTTGGGAATTAAGTAATCAATGTGTTAAATTTCTGTATTGACTGTATGGTAGCTACAATGTAGAGCACTGCATTTGAACCCGAGGCCCGAGGGCCGGGCTTAGGGCTCATTATCATATCAGGCATGGGCCGGTCTCAGGCTTTATTTTTTACTTGCTGATTAAAGTGACGTGTTGCAATCGTGTTTACCCGGTTTAAATGGTGTCACTTGAATGCAGCACGGTTCTGTCCGATGCCCATTCCTGAACTCTCCTCACCACTCACTCTCACACCACAGATGCTTACATATGTTACGGTTTAGCTAAGCTTTGTTACGTTGTAGCTTATGCTTGTTACGCTGTCGCTTACGTTTGTTATGTTGTAGCTTAAGTTTAGATGAATTATTTAGGCCGGTTTGTTCTTCTTATGTGTTGCAACCTGCAAGTTAAGTGTTCTGTGCTCGCTGCTGAATCCCCCCTACAAAAAAACATTTAGGACCAGTAGGCTATATTTATTTCATATTTTATAGCTTACGTTTGGAAGGAATTCTTTATTTGCTCATGTTCGCTGCAGGTCAGCTGTTCTGTGCGTCAGCCTTGCATCTGCCCGATGAAAGGGGTTGTTGTGTAACATCTAAAGCATTTGCATAGGTTGTAAAATTTTTAAAAAGTTGATAAACATGCTCTGTGGTTTTTTGAAGTTTACGTTTGAATATAAGTGTTTATTTAATCATACATTATGCAGATTAACCGTTGCCGCATTGTTTGATTGAGCACTAGAGAGAGAGAGATACAGGTTGTGGCTGTTGGGGCCTGATACGGGTTGGGACTTGATAATACTGAAAAACTCTTGGACTGGGCTGGGCTCGGGCCGAGCAAATAAACCCATGCAGAGTTCTACTACAGTCTGTGGGGCTTAGCAGTCACAGCAATGATCATGGATCTATTACTCTACCTGAGATTTCAGGAAAATTTTCTCATCTATTCCATCCACATAGGACACTTTAAACTAACGGCAGGTGACATGGAGGGAATTACCTTCCTGGCCTCCTCCTACAGGGCCATGTTTAGAAAAAGCACTTGGTATCTCTGGCCATCTTCACTCACCGACAAACCCACAAATATTTGCAAATAAAGAGACTAAATCCCACCATTTTGATTAGCTTTTCACCGTACAGCACACGTCCACAGTGCTTACGCCTGGCTCGAGGTGAGAAGTTTGCTGGCTGGGGACCAGGACAGCTCACGGTTCCCTTTGATCTACCCAACAGTGACTGCTACCTGCAGATAACCTGTTCACACACACAACACTCCCTCTCGTCAAATTCTGTATTCCTCATTTCCTTTCTTTCATTTTTCTGATGCAAATTGGACAAGAGAAAATAGTTGAAAAAGTCAGTTTCAAGTAATTTGTATTGTGCATCATTTGTGTGTGTGTGTTTGTGTATGTGTGTGTCTGTACTCGCTGTCATCTGGTTACCATTTGACGGCAGAATTGCTGCTAATGATATCCTAGAAGAAAAGTACAGTAGCTAAACATGGAACCGTTCTTCAGTTTCTTTCTGCATCTCCGTGCCTCCTTAATCTTTTCTTTGTACTGATTTAAAATCTTTGAGGAAAAAAAAAACTAGACCGATATTCTATAAGAATTTTAGATTTATTCTGCTTTTAACAAAAACTAAATACTGCAAATTTTTACCCTGTCTGCCTTTTTACATCTGGATCAGACTCCAACCATCCCCCAGCAGCCTCTGAGAGAAGTAGGTTAGGACACTAGTGTCGAGTTTCAGGCTTTCTGCGTGTCTGAAGGTGCATTGTGTTTGGAGAAGAGAGAAAACCGGAGTAGTCTGCTTTGCGAAGACTGTGTGTTAACTGTATTGATGCTTTGTATGAATTAATTATGGTCCGTATGATATCCACATACTGTCCTTGAAAATTTGTAAAATGATACCTTCAGGGATTTTCTCTCTTCAAAAACAACCTCCCCCCTAAAAAAACATTTACCTGTAAGCCGTGGTAAAGGAATCCATACTTTCTCCAAAAAAAGAAAAAAATGGAAGAGTCTATGTATACACCATATATACCCCATAGATTATTATTTCCAGTTTTTTTATAGATAGCAGAACATTAAAAAAATGAATTGCAAATATAAGCATCGTTCTAACGCTGAGTTTACAGGCTGTGGTCATCATTACAAAATACATTAGATTAAGAATTTAACATTATAGACTTTGTAAATCATGATGCAACTGTTCACAGAGCGCATGCATCCAACCCTGATTAGTGACTGAGGTTAACAGTAAATGACTTTAACTATTTCTGTGGCATGCTGATGCTCTCCCCACATTTCCCTCATGCATCATGTCTGGGACATTTCACTGTGTGCACAGCTGCTCAGTCAGGCTCATTCATACAATCATCCTCTTCACAACATCGTCCATCACTGCATGCTGCATGTTTACGCAGCAGCGCTAGTCCTAGGCCACCAGTAGCCATGGTAACCGCACATGGTGATGCTGAGCGAAGGGAGCGTGTGCTTTTTGACGGACAAGGCTGATGTTTTATAGATGACAGAGTTCTTATTTCCTTTTCAGAGGAGGTGAACTGTATAAGTGAGGGTCAATATCCAACAGGCTGTATTTGGTCATAAATACAAATGCTGCTCCCACCTGCGGGCAAAATGGACAAATGTGGTCAAATAAAACCGGGCTAATGTTTATTTACATAGAGAAAACTCCTGGTTTGTAATTAAATTGAATAGTGTTTTGTAACACAACGCTCCGGTTCACTTAATGAGTTTTTTTCCAGTTTTTAAATCTTGAAAATGTAGCATGAATGAGGAAATTTCCCTGTAGTTTCTGACTGTAATTCAGAGCAGTGTTTCCCCTGTCAGTGTGGGACGATTCCTGCCATCCCAAGAAGGTGATGTGAATTTTATCCTCACTAGAGCGATAGCCACTGCTGTGACAGGCCAGTTGTTTGGGTCGTAGCTACAGTAGCATGTCGTGCAGGCATCTCTGCATCCTGCTTGTTCTTACACACTCTGCAGATGTTTAAAGTTTGGAATCTGCTATTGTTTCTGAAATACCTCCAAGAGACACCTATTTAAATTTATGATCCTCTTTGTCAGATCTGCTTTGAGCTCCTTGGGTTGTTGTTTTTTTCCACTTTGTAGCACATGTAGGTCAGTTCAGTGAGCGCTGTCAGACAGACCCTTTTCATGTTGGTACAGAGAAGCTACCAGCTGCAGCTTCTTTAACGGGAAGTTAAAGGCATTTTGTAACTTTCAGCGCCATTGAATTAATGATGCGAGCTGGGCTTTTTGCATTTCTGACCCTGCATGCGTGACTTTTTAGGCCCGGAAGAACCGCACTGACTTAAAGTTTGTTCACCAAGTTCTTCTGGTTCTTTTATGTTAAAGATACATTGTTCAATAACTAATAGCTATATTCCAAAATAGCTTCTTTTTACTTATTTCATTTTTTCCCTTTAAAATGAAGGAAACAGTGAAAAATTGCTGTTGCTAACGCAGCTTGTTGCTTCACCAGCCGTGTAGACATGCATAGTATTACAGAAGCTCATGAGATGGATCATTAAAAACAAAATCTATGCAGTTTTAGTCACATTTTCTCCATTTTCTTTTCAATATATTTTCATGTATATTAAGGAGGAACTTCATGAATATGGAGACAAGCCGTCTTGTTTTTCCTACAATGCAACGCTGGTATATTCATGCAAGTAAAGCTTACCGAGGCTGGCTGACAGGAGGGTGCACATCGCTCTCTGCCACTAATCTCATCATTGTGTGCGTTCCGTATTACAGATGAGAAAATTACCGTCGGAAACAGCGGATGATTTATAAACGCGTTAAGCCCAGTTTACTGCTTATTACCGAATTGTGAATGAGGGAGTCATTTCAGACACATGTGTCAGCCCACATCTGTCAAATAATCAGAATCAGGGATTCTCAGTCGCAGTTTGACCCAGCTGTTACCATGGGGATACTTGAGGTAATAGTGTAATCATAATTTGGAAAGGAGCGTACTGTTTGACATCGCGGTAAATCAAGACATCTTTAATGGCATTTCAGGTTTCGGTTATGTTCATACCACGTTCTGCATTCACTCACACACTTGGGCATTAAACTTTAGATTTTGAAATTTATTTTAAAGGTAAAAGAGTTGCTATGTGCATTTATATGACTCCACAGAGCGCTTGTAAATCTTTGGTCCCGACAGCAGCTGTCTCTTACGCTGTGATTTGTCTCTTGCAGGTCTTCCCACCCCTTCCTAACGAGGCTGAGATCGCGCACACCAAAAAGCTCTTCCGACGCAGGAGGAACGACCGACGGTAATGACGCATCTCTGCCCCGCATGCACACACATAAACCTTCTTTTATTTTTCCCCCTAATGTGTCGTCAGTGCACAGCCAGGATCTTAGCCTTAAACATCCTCTCCAGCCAAAGTAGTGCCAGAGCAGGAATGCAGCCTCCACACGTCACTCCAGACCGGAGACGAAAAACAGAGGAGACAGACTGAAAATGTATGCTCGTCATTTGTGTCAGCCTGCGCTATCCAGTCCCGTTTATTCTCCATTGATGGATTTACTTCTTCTCATTTGCAACATGTAACCAGTTGTTTTGCTCCAAAGGTCCAAACAGAGTCCAAAGTATTCTTTTTTTTTATTTTGACTGGTCAATCTGCTTTGATTATATATGCTCCAAAGTCTTAGTTTCATCAAAGTGTGATTTCACCAAAACTCTGTTCTACAGAGACAGAGGGGGGAAAAAAAATCTCTCACTCCCTGCCCTGATGTCACTGGAAAACTGTTCTCAGTTGCTAAGAGACAGGCGAAGAGAAAATATTTTGGTTGTATTTGTGGTTTAAAAAGAGGAAATTATATCTAAACCAAATGGACAAAAAGCACTTTCATCCCTGTTTTTAAGCGCAGGGAATAATTATGTCTCTGCAGAGCTGTTGTGTTTATGTTCAAAGGGTGCAGCGCAGGCCTGGTGAAAAAAAAAAAGAAAGAAAAGAACAAAAATATCAACTTGGACCGAGAGCGGTTTGCTTAGGTTTCAGTCTGTTTGTTTTGTGAAGTGGAAACATTAGCAAGAAACCATCCTGTTTTCTTGTTCGCTCAGCTTCCAAACGCACTTTTCCTGGTGCTTTAGAGCGAGTACACAAGTTTTACACGAGAGCGAGTGCGTCTTATATTGAAGCCCAAAAAAATCATTTGTCTTTATCATGGAAATTGTGGAAATTCTTGTGGACATATTAAATCTATGCAAGAGTCTGTGAGTTTTCCCACCACAGGCACGCAAGCCCAAAAAGAACAGAAAAGGGAGAAAGTTTCTTATGCATGATCATTCCAGAAAACTGTAAACCATTTTAATAGTAGTTTTTGCTAGATTTGAACGTTTGAAAGAGGGATGAGACGGAGAAAGAAGAGACTAAATACCTGCAGGGTAAAGTAGAATGTATTTAATTAGTATATATATGTTATAAACAGTATTTTGGGCTTCGTCGTTACACTATAGTGGATGAAGTTGAAAAAGCTGCCATGCTATTCTTCTTCTTCATTAAGTTTAATGTGTATTCCTCAAATACATTAACTAGGTCTAGGTCTATCAAACCTGCTTCTGTAATCCTCTTACATCGAGTTTGTCTTAGGTTCATGTACCCGAACACAACACAGCCAGTAGCACGAAGGCAGGCGCGAGAAGCCACAGATGTTGCCTTATATTTTAGAGTTCTTTTGTGTGTGCCACATCAACGCGGCGGGGCGAAGAAAAGAAAAGGTCAAAACAAAAGTTGCTAGAAAGAAATAGTGAAATATGAAAGTATAACATCGATCAGTTGAATACATGTTTGAAACATGAGGGTTGCATTGAATAAAGCGCAAGAAAGAGAAACTAAAGGAGAGCATGAGATTGAGTAAAGGAAAAGTGTGGGCTGGCTGTGGCAGGATGGAAAAGAAAGGGGAGGTAGTGCATGTGTTTCTACTTTAGTAGGCACGTCAAGCAGGGCTGAAATTAGTTGTGATTTACTGGAATGTGCTGCTTACTGCTTTCTGCTTCAAAACAGAAGAAGGGCAAAGAAGGAGCGCCTTCCTCATACCATTTAATTTATCATAATTATTGAGGAGCTCTTAGACTTTATTTTTGTCTTTCGTGCTAGACGACGTGCACTTTTCCCACATCTTTTTATTATTCTTGCAATTGAACACAGTAACTCCATGCATTATTGTTATGAAACTTGGTTCTTGTCCTCGAGATGGCAAAAACGAGAAAGTTTGTTTTGACCACATAATCTCATTCCTTATGAGAAACTTTGTACATGGTGGACTGGAGTTTCATGCAGGGCTATGTCCATGTCTTTAAATGCACCTTGTATCGTATAGATTTTTGTAGTTCTTCACTGTCTCGACCACCTGTTCAACCTTTTGGGATCTTTTGCATCATCTGAAAGAGCAAATAACAACTTCTCCCCTTTCTGCATAAACCACGCCCACTTCAAAGTCTTGCCCAGGTGATGTATGAAAACCAAATGGAAAAAAATTCAAACCAAAGCCGTAGGCACAGAATTACGCCGCTTGGTCTTGTAACCTAGTTATTTCATAACTGGCGTATGTAACGAACTGTTTGGTCCGTTTTATACAAACCAGGGTCCACTTACGAAAAATCAAGAATCATTCAGGTCCGCCTTAAAACCTGTGGTCTCGGTTCATTTGCAGAATACAGGTGTGGCTCGCTTACAGTGTGAAAGCAAATGGACCAAACAGAGGAACATATAGCATGGTGTAGCACAACATGCTGGATAGCCCACTGCCTCTGCTTCTCATGATGAACAGATTCTTGTGAAAACTGCGTTAGGATTGAACACTGAAGACCTGTCACCATTTCAAAGCTTTAAATTTAAATAAAGTCCACTTTAATTACCCATGTTAAGGATCATTTTTATACCTTCTGTACACAAATGAGACCCCTGTTTCTCTCTGTACACTGAAATTTTCATGTACATTCTTTCCATCTGTAGGAACCTGCATGTGTGCCAGGCTCTGTTTTATAATCTTAGTCATAGTGGAACTGGATGCATATGCACGTGCTTTTTCTCTTCCCTCACTTTGTCATGACAACCCAAAATACATGCTTGACCGCTTATTTTCATGTTGGTCCTCATCTCCTCACCGTTACTCATTAGACCTGTCAAGTAAATAAATCATGGTGCTCTTGCAGTCTTCTTAAAGGACACTATAACAGTTTTCATTACACAGCTGTGGTTCCAGTATGAAAGATTATTAATTCATAACCCCGTCCAGTGGAGCTGAGCTCATGTAATCACATGATAAGTTGTGTATGGCTGCCTAGGAACACAAATTTCACCTCACTTGTTTTTTTTTTCTCTCTTGTGTTTAGTTGGGGAAGTTGAATGCGATGAGTGTAATGTAGGTCCAGGCAGGGCAGTTATTCATTCACTGTGCTCGCTTCAATAGAGCTTCAATTTGTTGATCAATTATTAAACCGAAGCATTTTATGGTATTTGCAAAACACTTCACAATGAGAAGATCCCCAACAGCAAGAGAAAGAGTGTGTCAAACGCAGTCTGAAAGGGACAGAATCAGTCGACTGATGTGCTTATATCATTTTTCAAATGATGTCCCAGATTTTGAAGTGATGCCTTTCATGATATATTTAACAAGATGAAAGCACATTGCAGGTCTATAAATTCAACTTAATGGTACTGGAAATGGCACCTGTCTTGTTTATACCGCTGATCTATGCTTCTCTGAAGTGCCAATTTTTCTGTTTTAGAACATTTGATAGTGACGACTCCAAGATATCGAGTGCGATCAATACAAGCCCTACAAACTTGAACACACACACACACATTCAGTGTGCCTGAGTTTAGATGAAGAATCTTAAGATTTAGTAGTGCAGAGATGCTCAATCGAGTTTGTGAAACCTGTCTCCCCACAATCCATGAAGTCAGCGTGCCGTGGCCTGTGTGCAGCTTTTGCCATGTTATTGACTGTTGTTGGCCTGCAGGCTTCTCTTTGCTTGGGTCAATCAATTTTCCCGTCTGGGTCAACCAGTGGTTCCATGAATTCTTCACTTGTGCATAGTAATTGCCATGATTGATCGTCCTCATTCCACTTCTTGTCATGATACCACTTTATTAAATCTTTGTAGTCACCGTAGAGTTCTTCTAGACTTCTCATAGTTTCTGTGCATGCTGTTTTTTATAATAACCTGTAGTTGTTCTTTTTCTTTTCTTTTCCCTTTTTGCTTTGCTTATTGCCTTGTGATCTTCTGATTTCTCCTTTATAAAAATACTGTACTCCACTCTTCATTGACTTCACCTATCCTTAATTTTTCCATCCTTCAAATCGCCTTTATTGTGGCACACCCCTCTATCCTGCTTGTAGAGCATTTGATCACTTCACCCGTGAGCAGTTAACCATTCTTCTGCCTGCTGGCCCAGGGGGGAAACGGCAAGTCTCAGCCAGGTTAGTGACCATGTACGATCCTGAAAAGTTCAAAGGAACCTAGACACATTTCTGTCCTTGGAAATTCTTCTTTTACTTAAGGAAAGATCCTGGGTTCAGCTGATAGTTTAGACCTGTTTTCCTTCCAAACAGCTGAAAATAAGAAGAATGGATGGTGAAAATGAAGGTATTAGAAAAAAAGTAGGACCGTCTCAGTCGAAATAAAAACCTCATTTAGACCAGATTAATTATAAGATCAAACAAAATGAGTAATGTGTTATTGCTTAGATTTTTGATCACAGCTCTGTTTCTTAGTAACAAGCTATTGTGAAATCTAATTTCATCAGTGAATCCATCGTTTATCCTAAATGCAAACATCTCCCTAGCAGTAATACGACTGATGGGTGGTCAACTACTCCAGAGCCCCCAGTCCATAAATATGATTAACATTTTATTACACACGCTTTCTCCACATCACAAGCAGATTAGGAGGATGCTGATTAGAGATGAGCCTGACTAACAGCAATTACAGAGAGCCAATGAATTTCCAGAGAGATGTCATAGTGGCAAAACTTTGGGTGTCTGAGCAGTCTCCAGCTTAACTAAATTAAGAACTCTCACTCCCTGTGAATCACATTAATCTCACAAACAGACATATCTCATTTGGCCTTACCTCTGGCTACATATTACACAGAAAGAGCTGTTTACAGGACATGCTCTTTAAGAGAAATTTTACTTGTTTTGATAAGGATGATGGTCAAATTTAATTTTCACTTTCATATTGCAGAGAAATAAAATGACTGTGGAGCACAGAGGAGTTTTGTTACGATGGTAAACGGGCAGGAAATGCACATCTTTTTTTTGCCGAAATAATACAGAATGTTTCCTATGATTGCTTCTCAATAACTAAGGATCAGTAGATACACATTGAGTTTGGCAGAAATTTAAGTTAACGACGCCGATAGACTTGTCAGTGAGATGATGCTACATTTACATGCTGCATTGATTCCACCTAAATAAACCAATTAAACCTATTGCCAGAGTGGAAAACACACAATCCAGTTCATCGAATGACTAATGCTGAAAGCTGGTCATAATCTATATTATTTAATGACTAAGTAGATCATAGATGAAATATTTCTACCTCATCTACGCATTTATATTGATGTAAAATCTAAAGTAGACACTATGCTGCTGCTGAGACGAGATCTGTCGCAGCATTCGGTAGAAGAGGTTCACCCTAAATTGATCATGTGATTTAAAACTGGTCAAGTCTGTGTAGCTCTTGCTGAGGCTGGAGTGATTATAAATTGATGAAGACAAGTTGTGGAGAAGTCAAGATGAACTGTCTTCCAACCTCCCAGAGAGAGTGGAGCAGAGGGGCCAGGCGTGATGGGAGCTGCATGGACACGAAAATGGCCGTAAAAGCATTTGGATGATTCTCTTCTGCTCACACTGTCAGATATTCAGATGACTGCCAGTTTGGCGAGACCGATGAATGTGTTGAATCATATTATCTCAGGTAACTGATTAGCTTATGACATGTTAATAAATAATGAAAAGTGTATTCATTCCAATTTCTTAGCATCCATTCTCGAACAGTTCATCTTCCAATCCAAACTCTAGAGGGACTCGGCTAACAGGGTTTCCTCTGTTTGTCTGCAGAGCTGAAGATTCTTTGTTCTCAGCTGTAAAACCAGCTTCAAAGTTTTTGTATTGTTCTGGAAAATTGTAGCAGAAAAAATATCTTCCTTTTTCTTAATCTGTTAATCTGGTGCTGGTTTAGGGAAAAAAAAACTAAAAACATTAAAATATACAGTAAGAGTTTATTTTGAAATAAATAAAAGAAGTCTGATCTTGCATAAGCGTACATTGCTATAGAAGGAGGTGACTGTTGGGGCGCATTATCTAACATCCTTGATTACAATCTTTAAATACCATCTATAATCTTAACATCAACCAAAAGCTCGTCTATTTTTATGTCTAATCTTCTAAAGTGTTCATAATTTATTCAGTCATGAGCACAAGGTCAAAAAGAATTATGTTTCTGGCTTTCCTCTTAAAAAAAAAAAGATGGATTTTACCAGACCAAAATAGTCCACAAGAAATGTATCTGTAGGTAAAATGCACTGTATTTTTTTGGCAAAAATAATAAATCACTTCATTGTAATTCTTACTCACACTGATTGTAAAAATGCTAACTGCTTTATTTTATGACCAAATCTGAAGTGAAATTGGCAGAAATGAGAAAAAACAGACTTAAATGCCCAAAGTTTCTGCATTAAATGCTGCAGAGGGAGCACACTCCAGGAAATGCTCTTAAATATTACAGTTCAAGTAAGATAATCTTGTGTCGTTGGTGCAGGTTGTTGTAGTGCCTCAGCACAAAGATAAATACTGTATGTACAGATCAAACACATCCTGCACCTGGATGCATTAATCCATCTCACCTGGCACCGTTCCATGAATCATCCCAGCTCTGCCAAGCTCCTGCAGCGGAAACACAATCAGCATATTGTTTTGAAAATTAAGCAAATGTATGTTTGAAAACCAGTGTGAAATGAAATAATTAACCGATAAACTGGTTGCAGTGGTCCGTTGTTGTTTTTTTGTGTATCTGAAAAATTGCCAACCCGGGCTTTTTTTGTCGTTTGTCGCTTTGAATTTTTCATGATAAAAATTTCTGTATCAAACCGACGACGAAGTAAATTGTTTCTCCATCCATGATAAACATCTTGCTCATCCTTGTAGTCCATTTTTTGATTTAATGTAACCATGTGTTAATAATCTGTAATTATTCAGAGTTTGCAGTTTGGAAACTAATGTTGGAGATAATGTATATTAGAAAATGCAGTGCAAAATCATCCCAAGCTTTCAGCACAGCACAAATCATCAGTAAATATTACCTAAGTGATGTGGGTTGCAGAAAACATGGCCTAACAGTATAAGATTATTTGTTATTAAAGATTAATATGATTGTATCTTTGCAGTATTTTTTAAAACTTCTACAAAGGTCAATTAAAATTTAGCGCTTAAACATTTACATACTAATACATTTTCTCTCCTGTGGGTCTGCGCTGTAGTGTTGCTATTGTGTTGGGAAGGAACATCCAGACTCAGCAGACTTCTTTTAAGCTCAGAACATGTTCAAGGTTTTTTTAAAATTCATCATTTTTTGTGGTACAGTGAAGATTTGAGTGCAAAAGTGTCACTTGAGTTTCCCACAAATTTCATTTTTGTTTTGTGCTGCAGCTGATAATAGCAGGCTCTTCATTTTTCCTGTGTTTGGCTCAAAGTCCAGTCGCTGAGACTTTGCTGAAAGGAAAATGTTTTGTGAGGAATTGAAGAAAGGCACTCTGCAGTCTCCTCATTGAAAATGACCTCGAAGAAATTTTAGAGACTTTATATGTCTGTGATCATTTATCCAAGCCCTCCCACAGGGCTTTCACAGCTTCCTAGTGTCACATATTTTGCTTTTGTCTATATCTTCTTTTTTATATATTCATATACTTTTCTGTTTGCAAAAAAGAAACCCTGTGTGAAGGATGAAAGAGAGGCGTGAATCAGCCTTGAAGGAGCTACAGTGCCATTTGTGCAGTTTTAAATTACAACTACTGTACTGGTTACTTGTATAAATGGTACCTTTGATATTTTTCAGCAGTCAAAAACATTATTGTGCAGTGTAATTACATGTTAACAGAATCTGATTACATATGCTATGCAAAAGCCTACATTTTATGCATTTATTGCTTTTAATGATCACTGTTACATGATTATCAGTCTACATCTGTTATCGCAGTGTGTGTTGATGTAAATTGGTCTGCACACGTACAGTAACATTTCTCAAGAAGAGAAGTACAAGTTAATGTCTGAATATTGCAGTTTCTTCCAAAAGTCGACACTTAAACTGTAGGAAAGGTTTTTCTACAATTTTTGGTTTCTTACCTTATTTCTTTCAGTCTCATCAGAGGCACAATGAGGTGTGTGTGTATGTGTGTGTCAACATGCCTTATCAGCTCATACAGTAACGGCATTTGTGGTATTATTTACAGCCCCCTCAGTGTGCAAAAGCCGTTTTGTTTCGTTTCAGAGACATGCAAAAGTATGGGCACCATGTGGCACGACTGAGAGAAGTAACCTTTTTAACCTTTGAGCTCTTTGTAAATTAGCGGATATTTTAATGTCTTTTTAAGTGCATGTCTGAGAGGTTCAGCGCTATATGTCATCAAGTAAATCAGAAGAGGTCGTGCACAGCAACTTGAGTTTGTGCTAGGTCACAAGCTGAGGCATATAATAGGTTTCCTCCTCGGTGCAAGGGTGACTAATCCCTGGGACCATATGTCATGGGCTTGTCATGCCCAGAGCCAGTGCAGCAAAACCACACAGCAATGCAGGACAGGGAAACACGGACACACTCTGCACCCACATATAAGCAGACGTGGCTTTTTATTTCATAGTTTTTAGTTAAGTAGACGACAGGCTGAGACTCACAGTGATAAGATGTTAGATAGGTAAGTGTGTGAATTTGATGGTCACCTGACTTATCAGTGGGATAGCACTGGTTTGAGAGGATGAGTATGCTGCAGACCGGCGCCGGTACCGTCCAGATGCTGCTGCTACATCACACTGATGCTGACTGGAGTCTGCTCTCATTCCAGGAAGCAGCAGCGACCTCAAGGAGGAGGAGGAGGTGGTGGTGGGGGGAAGAACCAGCCGCAGCAGATACAACAACAGTCACCACAGCAGCAGAGGGATCAGCCCCAACCGCAGTCTCCAAACCAACAACAGCAGAATTTTACAGAACTGGGAGATAACAGAAAAAATAATTCCAGTCGGCCACCTCGCCAGTACCAAGGAGGTCACGGGCAGCGCCAAGGAGGACCCCCGCATCATGGATACAGCCAAAACCGCCGTTGGCACCAGAATCAGAAGGGTCAGGGGCACGGACAGACTAACGCTGCCGGTGATAAAGGAGTTCCCCCCAGAACGACCAAAGACAACGAGACTGAGGATGTAAAAGTGGGCGACGAGCAGTTCAGATCGCCTCAAGACTGCAGCAGTAAGAGTCCCAGCGAATCGCCCAAATCTGAACCCACGCCCACAAAAAATGCCTTCCCGGATACGACGGTCAATAAGGATTATTCCAACCCAACGCAGAGTGGAAAAGCAACGGAGGGCCAGCCGGAGCAGCCCAAAGTTAGCCTCCTGCAGTCGTCAAAGGAGAGGCTGAGGAGGAGGCTGAAGGACAAGGTACTGGAAAGCTGCTTAGTGCGCGTCAGTCAGTATTAAGATGCTCAGGTCTGATTTGTGTGGGGTACACACACATGCGAACATGCATGTTGTCATTCCGTACAGAAACGCTTCAATGTTAATGTTTAACTTGAATCATTTTTATACAACAACGCTTGTTAAGAATTCATGTTGATGCAGCACAAAGCAGCGAGTTCCACCTAAGGAGGCGAAGGAAGTAAATCTGCACTAGCCTAACGCTTTTTGGTGTTTTCCTCTGTCTGCTAAACTGATGAAGTCGATGTGTCGCTGCCCTCAGCCTATCTTTCTACGGTTAACTCACTCATTACCACAAAGAGGCGATCGCTTCGACTCCCCAGTAGGAAGTGAGTAAGGGATTGATAAATATACCCTGAAGGATGCCAGTGAATCAGTGCATCCAGTCTGGGATCCAGCTGTCTCTTTATTTAGTTTTTTAATACCTTTCTGACACGTTTCTAAAAACATGCAACAAATGAGCTTTTCTATAACTAAAGCAACAATAAAAAATCTGTGCACACACTCATTAAAAATGGCTTGTTCGGTCAGCATCCTCCCATTTTTCACTTCAGGAAGAAGCCCGTGTGGATGCATCCGGGTCCGGCTCGCAGAACATGGACCGGCTGCTGGACCTGCTTAACAGCATGAGGAGCAACAGCAGCGGGGTGGAGCAGCAGCTGGCCTCCTTCATGGAGGAGGCGCAGTGTTCGGCTAGGTCCGAAGAGGCACTGGCTCAGGTGGTCGGCACAATCTACGCCAAGGCTGTGTCGGACAGGAGCTTCGCCGCCACGGCGGCAAAACTCTGCGACAAGATGGCACTGTTCATGGTGGAGGGGACCAAGTTCAGATCGCTGCTGCTCAACATGCTCCAGGTGAGCCCAGAGTGGCATCTTCTTCAAATAACACCAAGACATGTATGTAAAGTCTTTGTTTATTTAACAAAATTTTTTTCTGCGTGACCAAGACACTTTTACTTTCACTTCAATGTTACGCTCTTGAGACAAAAGGATTTTTTGGAATCTGGTTTGTTGGTCTAGCTTTATGTGGGGTCTGTGCATCAGTTGATTTACAACCAAAACACACATTTTGGAGCGCGAACATCTGTAATTTTAGGGATTTATCTCACATTAAGGTCTAGGATTACACTTGCTCCAGCACAGCTGCATTTCATAATAAAGTGGTTGTTGTAGCAAAACAGATGATTCTTTTATATTGTTTTTAGAAATAATCCCCATTTAATATGGAAAGCTTCATTCAATCTTCATGTGAAAACATCTCAAGGTGGTGGCCAACAGAGTGTGAAACATTGCTGAATATCAGTGAGCAAAGTAGCTAATCTGAACACCCACCTTCCATCTCTTCATTCAGCTGGACAGTTCCAGCGTTGCACCCTGGATGAAAACATCCTCTCAGTCGTTGCATACTTCACCGCCGCTCCCACCTTTCCTCTCCCCCCTCCTCGTCCCTCATGAGCCCTCTATTCCCAGGCTCACACTTCTTATCGCCTCCTCTCACCCAGAACAACACGGACCAGTGGCTCGCCACTTCTCCCCGTACAGTTTCCAGCCCCCCCCCCCTTTGCTCCATCCTGAGAGCCGGATAATTTCACTAGAGCGGCAGACTGTCTCCAAGCAGCCAAACAAGCCACATCTTGTCATCAGATGACAATCGGTGTCTAAATATTAACCCACCTGCTCCCTCGCCATGTTTAATCATTTTTCCTTCCTTTGTGCCGTCTCCTGTTTCCCTCTCATACAGGTTTTTCCATTTGAAACATCCAGGTCTTTAGATGTTGAGATTTTTTATCCCAGCACTGAATCCCTGCCTTGATCTTTTTTCCCCTTTCTCTATTTTTTATTTAGTCCCCCTCCGTCACAGCTGTGTGGTCCCTTCTTCTCTTTTATTTCTCACTTTAATCTCCTCTTCCCAGCGAGCTGAGACCCCCTCCTTGTCTTTGACATTTTACCCTTTTTCTTTTTTTTTTTTTTGCTATAAAACACTGTAAATGTCATAAGTGGGCTCATTAATGTTGTTGCTTCCAGACACTGGATCTCAATGTGGGGGCAATTACTGTGTGACTGCTCTGCGTACTAAATCAGAGGGTTGATGGTTTGTTTGCTTAAACACGGCCACTGTTTTATCCATGGATCGACTAGTCAAACCGAAATTCTTCATCATTTTTGTCTTCTGTTGGTTTCTGGCAGAGGGACGAGTTATCTGTTGGGCGCATGCAAAGCTCTATGTTCTGTGTGTCTTTGTTGTAGCTGAAGAAGTGTGTGAGAGTCTAAGCCGCTCACGTTTCCTGAGCCCTTCAGTCCCAACAGACGGCACAGTTGGGGAAAAAACGATGAGCAGCAGTTGCCCTAAATGTTAATAAAGTTTCGGTTTAACCTGATGAATAACATCTTTTACAAGTGTGCATTAAGCATTAACCCATATTAACCTCAACACTTTCGCAGCACAGACGCAGTTCACTACCCCTCACTTTCATACTAAATGAAACACACTCTCCTGTAATTCTGGAAGATGAAATAATTTTGTTTAATGTAGTTTTTCAGCAGCTTTTGGCTTGAAGTACCGTGAGGCATAAGGTTAATATGCGTGCCACCTACCAAAACTCCCATCAGAGAGATCGAAAAGATGTTAATGCTGATTAATGTTCCTGCCAGGGAAGATATGAACACTTACACATCCACCTACCTACTTGTGTAACACACTTATAAAAGCTTGATATGCTGTAATGTGTATTATACAAACTGTACTTATATTCTGACTTCTCCTTTTTTTCTTTTTTTCCCCCATTGCCACAGACTGACTTTTCCCACCGGGAGGAGCTCCAGCAGTCAGATGTGGAGCGTTGGTTGGGTTTCATCACCTTTTTGTGTGAGGTGTTTGGTACCATGAGGAGTAACTCGGGCGAGCCGTTCAGGGTCCTGGTGTGTCCCATCTACACATGTCTTCGAGAGGTGGGTATCCAGATCAGCACAGGTCTTACGAGCGATGCAAAAAATTTATCAATTAGCAATTAATCATTGATGAGAAATTCCACGATTAAAATAATTTATAATTAATCGCAATTAATTGTTTTGAGCCTGTAATTCCTCGCCAGCCCAAATGAGGGCACTCTTGACACCAGAAGTCCTTGATGCACATACGGGAGCACGAGAAGCTTTCCTCTTACCAAAGACATAATCATTTATTAAATGTAAAGTATAATAATAAAAATAAAAATGATACTACTACTAATAATAATATCTTTGTTTGCATTTTCCATGTGTGAATGTGTTGTTTCTGCTGTTAAAAATAAATATTTTATCAAGTAAAATGATTAGCATTTTCGTAGAAAAGAACCTGTTGATTCAGAGGGAAATTCAACTTCTCTGAATAATTGCCACTTATCAATTATTCGATCATCGATCGATACAATGACAACTATCAGTTAATGAATAAGTTAATAACTTGCATCCCTAGCTCTTATTGACAAGTGTGTCGATAACCAATCAATCAGCCACTGTCATGCGAGAGGACACGCGCAGCTGAATCTGTGACTCCTGGTTTCCTGTTTTTGACCAGACGTAGTCTAGACTGCAGACACGACATTGAAGTTTGGTTAGCAGTGCAAGCGGTCGTGACAACATCAGTTCCAGGAAAGTGTGTGACCCCAGATTCAGTTCTCTTTAGCTGGTCATGCTCTCTTGCATACAGTACACTGGTCACCATAGAAATCATATAGGATACCCACAGCAAAAGCAATGTATTACAGAAGTGGTTGATGACAGATGGAATATTGAAAGAGGAAGCACAGGAGACAGCGGTAAGGTCAACAGTGAGTCCAGAGGAAGTTTCCCCACAAATGTCAGGTAGACTAGAAAGTACATTGAATAAGAAGATCTGAGAGCGAAAATGTTTTTATGCATCATTTGAGATGGGGGAAAAAAAAAAGAAGCAGGTGTTGAATCACTAGTTTGTTGGTTTTGCCACTTGTGTCCACACCTCTTCCTGTTTGGTGCTTCCCATACACCTTGTGTTTCATTAACAAACACAATGGCAAACAGCTCATGGCATCCACACCCTGTCTGAGATCATGCCCAGAGCATTATCTCAGCTTGTTTAAAGGCTCTGCGGCATGGCCGGGGGTGTGGAGAAACCAGTTCAGATCATACACAAGCATGTAACCAGCATCAGCTTTGTCATGTAGATAAATGATGCTTGAGGTAAGCACACACCTGTGTAACATGCTGACTTATCTGTGGGACTTTTTATGCTTTCTGTGCAAGTTGCAAGCACAAGTGGCTAAAGTAAACTGACTTCCATCCGTCTCGTGTTCAACGTGCCTGTCACAATCCAGCTGCTACTGTACATATATTGGACAGACAAGGATGAGGTATCAGCTGACCTGTGCTGAGCTCAGAATCCACTCAGTTTCTTTCTGTTTGTTTTATTTTCATTTATTTGCAGTGAACAGAACGTGTATTTAAATGTTAAATGGACTGTAATAATATAGCGCTTTTCTAGTCACGTTGACAACTTGACACAGCAAATGCTGTCCTGATATATCGGCCGATGAATGGTTCGGCCTTTAACTCGAACAGGACTTCTGTCATTCACATTCGTACTCGATAAAGAAGGCAACGTGAGGTTCAGTTCAGTTTAAGAAAAAAAACACATGTAACACATTCATGGAGGAGAGTTATTTTTCGAGTGTAAATGACAACTGTTTGATTAAAATAATCAATAAGCCATGATCTGTTCGATTCAGACTCTGTCTTCTGATGTCTGTGGAATTTTGCCCAACTCAATGAGTTGTTTTCACTGTAAAAATTCACCTACACTATCCTCAGCTGAGGTTGCTGTGGAAAAACAACAAAATATAAATTATAAAAGGGGTCCTTGTAGCTGCACCATATGCAGTACCAAGGCTGAGGCCGTACCTCACTGACTTGGATCAGATTCCAGCTCAGCCCCTTTGCTGCACATTTTCACTTTCAGGTTGAATTCATTATCAGATGTTGAGCTCACAGAAGATTTACGAAGCAACAGTTCATACATCTGTTGTTTTCTTTATTGGGCTATCCTTTAGTGTTGCTGATATTACACTATTTTTGTAGAAAGCTGTATTGTCTGTTACATATTACATTTCAGAGAAACAACTCAGCCAAGCTGTACCTGCTTTTGCTGAGGTAATTAAATGACTGAAAATACAAAACAAAAAATCTGAAATTGGTATTTATAGATCTATCTATCTATCTATCTATCTATCTATCTATCTATCTATCTATCTATCTATCTATCTATCTATCTATCTATCTATCTATCTATCTATCTAT